>JALPQI010002370.1:0-92594 GCA_025490895.1 Thaumatotibia leucotreta
AAGGAAGATTGGACTGGTGCTTATTAGGGAATTCAAATTGTGTGAACCATAGTAAAAAATCTTGTGTCATCTTACACAAATCGACCTAGTCCCACGGTAAGCTCAATTATGGCTTATGATGTGGGTACCATGCGACGATGTATATAATAGATACATACATACAGATACTTAAATACATAGACAGCCATGACCAAGGAACAAATATTTGTGATAAATAAATACACAAATAATGCCCTCGCCAGGATTCGAACCCTGAACCTCCAGCTTTGTAGGCAGGGTCACTAAAAACTAGGCTGACAACATACAGGGTGTTACACGAGCCACTGAAAACCTTGAACGGGGTGATTTGGTAGGTTATACTGAACAACTTTTACTATGGAGCTAAACCCAGAAATCTCAAAAAATGTTTTGGCTCTTTCTTTCGTACAAAATGTCGTGATCGGTCGATTAAAGTATATGAAATATACATTTTTTTTAACCTACTTTTATAACCTACCAAAGCACCCTGTTGAAGGTTTTCAGTGGCTAGTGTAACACGTTGTAGTAATTGGGTGAATATCTGAGCGTTTCAACTGCCTAATATCGGTATCATCATTTTTGCCGAATTTTCTATTCGTTTCCATGTGCTACTTTGTCATTTGAAGGACGCACGGTACCTTATACGATGAAGTATAACATTGAGACGTTTAGAAACTTCGGCAAAAATTATGCCAACGAAATTAGGCGGTTGAAACGCTCAGATATTCACCAACCTACTAATAGCTGTGTAGTTTTACGGTACCTACCTAGAAATAACATGCCCAATTTTCTAAGGGAATCATAAAATGTATGGGCACTCTTTGATTAATTCTTGTGATAGCAGTTTTGCTGAAGAAGATATACAGCTACTTACTATAAAGATATCAATATAATGGCACACGCGCGGTGTAATGTCAATATTTTAGTTACCAACTAGCAACATCCACTACCGGGACAGTTACTTGATAGTTATAATACAAACTTTCCAACTAAAATCGTGTAAACATACCACAAATCAGCAGACATTATTTTGCTATTGCAGGAATAAAATAAAAAGATTGCAAAACCACAGAAAAAAATCAGGGTGCGTAGCTAAGATAAATAAAATACTAACAATTGAATATCTTGGGACATACATAATATTACACAAATCGACCTAGTCCCTCGGTAAGCTCAATTAAGGCTTGTGATGTGGGTACCAGGCGACGATACATATAATAGATAGACTTAAATAGGACCGAGATTTAGATACGACCAAGTGACACATATTTGTGATAAATAAATACACCAAAAGATACGCAGCAGTCGTGGGTTCAATCCCCAGCTCGTACCAATGAGTTTTTCAAAACAACATATGTACGATATGTCATTTGATATTTACAAGGTGACCAACAAGTACTGAGCCAGCGTTGGGACCACACACAATAGGCACGTTTGATGGTTAGAGACAAGTCCCAAAAAAAATCGTAATTCGGAGTAAGCGGTAGGCTAACTAATAAGTTTTAGGTGATTTTGACCATCTTATTACAAACTAAAAATAAACACATAACATAAAATCAAAATATTGGATAAATTTGAGCAATAACGTGTCATTCTTATGTATAACAAATATAATAAATTGTCTTCTAAAGTGGGTTACGAATAGCGTAACATTTCACCATCAACCTAGAAACGTAAATAAATAGACTAGTATGATTGTAAACTCAACAATAAAATGAAGACATTTGACACTCAGTATGATTTGATTTTTGCTTGTGATATATGAAATGTACACTAAAATGTCATACGCATTTCAACGCTAAGTCATCGTGTTATATTTTAAAAAACATTATTAGAATCGTTTAGTTATTTGTAAATTTCGAGGTCTTAGTTTCTTCTTAACAAACAATCTAATCTCTGCAATAATCGAGTAATTTTGGTTAAAATTAAGAAAATATACAACGTATAAAAAGCCAGGATGTCTACACAATCAATTAAATTATGGGTCATGCTATGGCTGCCCTGTGAAAGGAATAAAAAGTAGACAGCATTGTAGGCAGACGAGGCAATTAAAGTTCTTACACAAGAAATTATATTCTAAACTGTGCTTTAATGAACACAATAAATATTAATAGCACTAATAAAACGGCAATTTACACGGCAGGATTATTTTGCTGAACCAAATTTTCACATGTAACTTGAACAGTTACAAACTTTTAGATGTAGCATAAAGAAAGCAAGTTTGAACTTGAAACTAAATTGTAAATAATATATGTATTACAATCATTTCACCAGAGATCGGATGGATTTGCGACATTCTTAATGACTTACGTGATTTTGATGACATATAGTATGAGATGTCGCACAAATATCCGATCTCTGTTTATAACTCATTCTTTTAAAAGCAAAAATATTTTGAAAAATAAATCACATTCAGTATTTTTAAGAAGTTTTCCGACTGTGCATTTCTTATGTCGAGGTAAGAAATCCGCACGTTTCATTAAAAAAAATCGCACTTTATTCGAAGTAGACTTTCAGTTACCTACATATTTTCACTACTTTTCTTTATCCAGCATTTTCAAAAATCGACACAAATAAGTATTTGTCAAAATAAGTCGCCTGAATAAGTCACTTTTTAAATATAAACACTTCTGGATTAGGTTTTTACTTGTAAAAAGGAAGACGTAGTATTTAGGTAGACGTATAAGATCGGCATTAGAAAGCATGAAGAGGATACAATTGCGGCTTAACAGGAAATAAGAAGGTACCAACGTATTAAGTAAATCGGATCGATTCGCGCGATCTCGCCAACAGAGGTTTACAGTAGTGGCTTCTTTGTAATCAATTATTGTATCTAATTAAAGTGAATAAATAAATGAAAAAAAAATTACAATCCTTGCTTTTCTCTAAGCCTCAAAAGTCAAAAGTAAGTTACCTTTAGCGACGGTTCTGGCCATCACGAGCGGGCAGAGCGCGCACATGGCGCACAGGAGCGCGCGCGGCGGCATGGCGGCGTGGAGACAAGAGCGCGGCGTCGGGTACCGCCAAGGTGGCGCAAGTGCCCGAGGTTCTCAACATTTGTACGCCATTTTGAATATTTTTACAATATTTTTTTTTAAGAGACGCGATGTAGTTTCAAATTGTAATTCTGTTTTTTCTCTGTGAATGTTCTCAACATTTGTATGCCATTTTCAATGTTTTTACAGTATTATTACTATTATTAAGAGACGCGATGTGGTTTCAAATTGCGATTCTGTTTTTCTCTCTGAATGTTCTCAACATTTGTATGCCATTTTCAATATTTTTACAGTATTATTACTATTTTTAAGAGACGCGATGTAGTTTCAAATCGCAATTCTGTTTTTTCTCTCTGAATGTTCTCAACATTATGCTAGTCACTATTTTTTTAGTCACATTACAATTCTGTTATTTAGAGACAGAAAGAAGCGACCTTGATAATTGTTTGAGAGAAAGTAAGTATTTGTCAAAATAAGTCGCCTGAATAAGTCACTTTCTAAATAAAAACACTTCTGGATTAGGTTTTTACTTGTAAAAAGGAAGACGTAGTATTTACAATCCTTGCTTTTCTCTATTATAGCCTCAAAAGTCAAAAGTAAGTTACCTTTAGCGACGGTTCTGGCCATCACGAGCGGGCAGAGCGCGCACATGGCGCACAGGAGCGCGCGCGGCGGCATGGCGGCGTGGAGACAAGAGCGCGGCGTCGGGTACCGCCAAGGTGGCGCAAGTGCCCGAGGTTCTCAACATTTGTATGCCATTTTTAATATTTTTACAGTATTATTTTTTTAAGAGACGCGATGTAGTTTCAAATTGCAATTCTGTTGTTTCTCGCTGAATGTTCTCAACATTTGTATGCCATTTTCAATGTTTTTACAGTATTATTACTATTTTTAAGAGACGCGATGTATATCAAATTGCAATTATGTTTTTTCTCTCTGAATGTTCTCAACATAAGTATGCTAGTCACTTATTTTTTTGGCGGTAATATTACTGTTTTTTTAAGTGATGCAATGTTGTGTCACATTACAATTTTATTCTGTTTTTTAGAGACTTAGAAGCAACCTTGATAATTGTTTGAAAGAAAGTATTTGTCAAAATAGGTCGCAAACATTCCTGGATTAGGTTTTTACTTGCAAAAAGGAAGACGTATTTACAATCCTTGCTTTTCTCTAAGCCTCAAAAGTCAAAGTAAGTTACCTTTAGCGACGGTTCTGGCCATCACGAGCGGGCAGAGCGCGCACATGGCGCACAGGAGCGCGCGCGGCGGCATGGCGGCGTGGAGACAAGAGCGCGGCGTCGGGTACCGCCAAGGTGGCGCAAGTGCCCGAGGTTCTCAACATTTGTACGCCATTTTGAATATTTTTACAGTATTTATTTTTAAGAGACGCGATGTAGTTTCAAATTGCAATTCTGTTTTTTCTCTCTGAATGTTCTCAACATTTGTATGCCATTTTTCAATATTTTTACAGTATTATTACTATTTTTAAGAGACGCGATGTATATCAAATTGCAATTCTGTTTTTTCTCTCTGAATGTTCTCAACATTTGTATGCCATTTTCAATATTTTTACAGTATTATTACTATTTTTAAGAGACGCGATGTATATCCAATTGCAATTCTGTTTTTTCTCTCTGAATATTCTCAACATTCGTATGCTAGTCACTATTTTTTTTATTTTGGCAGTAATATTACCATTTTTTTAAGTGGTGCGATGTTGTGTCACATTACAATAATTTTGTTTTTTAGAGACTTAGAAGCGACCTTCATAATTGTTTGAAAGAAAGTATTTGTCAAAATAAGTCGCAAACATTTCTGGATTAGGTTTTTACTTGCAAAAAGAAAGACGTAGTATTTACAGTCCTTGCTTTTTTCTATTATAGCCTCATCATCATCATCATCATCATGATGATGATTATAGCCTCAAAAGTCAGAAAAAGTAAGTTACCTTTAGCGACGGTTCTGGCCATCACGAGCGGGCAGAGCGCGCACATGGCGCACAGGAGCGCGCGCGGCGGCATGGCGGCGTGGAGACAAGAGCGCGGCGTCGGGGACCGCCAAGGTGGCGCAAGTGCCCGAGGTTCTCAACATTTGTACGCCATTTTCAGTATTTTTACAGTATTATTACTGTTTTAAAGAGCCGCGGTGTAGTTTCAAATTCCAAATCTTGTTTTTTCTCTCTGTTCTTACATTTGTATGCTGGTCACTATTTTTTTTGGATACTAGTCACTTATTTTTTTGGCAGTAATATTACCGTTTTTTTAAGTGATGCGATGTTGTGTCACATTACAATTCTGTTTTTTAGAGACAGAAAGAAGCGACCTTGATAATTGTTTGAAAGGAAGTATTTGTCAAAATAAGTCGCCTGAAACACTTCTGGATTGGGTTTTTACTTGTAAAAACGAAGACGTAGTATTTACAATCCTAGCTTTTCTCTAAGCCTCTAAAGTCAAAAGTGAGTTACCTTTAGCGACGGTTCTGGCCATCACGAGCGGGCAGAGCGCGCACATGGCGCACAGGAGCGCGCGCGGCGGCATGGCGGCGTGGAGACAAGAGCGCGGCGTCGGGTACCGCCAAGGTGGCGCAAGTGCCCGAGGTTCTCAACATTTGTACGCCATTTTCAATGTTTTTACAGTATTATTTTTAAGAGACGCGATGTAGTTTCAAATTGCAATTCTGTTTTTTCTATCTGAATGTTCTCAACATTTGTATGCAATTTTCAATATTTTTACACTATTATTACTATTTTTAAGAGACGCGATGTCGTTTCAAAATGCAATTCTGTTTTTTTCTCTATGAATGTTCTCAACATTTGTATGCCATTTTTCAATATTTTTACAGTATTATTACTATTTTTAAGAGACGCGATGTAGTTTCAAATTGCAATTCTGTTTTTCTCTCTGAATGTTCTCAACATAAGTATGCTAGTCACTTATTTTTTTGGCAGTAATATAACCGTTTTTTTAAGTGATGCGATGTTGTGTCACATTACAATTCTGTTTTTTAGAGACAGAAAGAAGCGACTTTGATAATATTAATTGAGCTTACCGTGGGACTAGGTTGATTAGTGTAAGATGTCCCAAGATATTTATTTATTTATTTTATAATTGTTTGAAAGAAAGTATCAGTCATAATAAGTCACTTTGTAAATATAAACAATTCTGCATTGGGTTTTTACTTGTAAAAAGGAAGACGTATTCACAATCCTTGCTTTTCTCTATTATAGCCTCAAAAGTCAAAAGTAAGTTACCTTTAGCGACGGTTCTGGCCATCACGAGCGGGCAGAGCGCGCACATGGCGCACAGGAGCGCGCGCGGCGGCATGGCGGCGTGGAGACAAGAGCGCGGCGTCGGGTACCGCCAAGGTGGCGCAAGTGCCCGAGGTTCTCAACATTTGTACGCCATTTTCAATATTTCTACAGTATTTTTTTTTAAGAGACGCAATGTAGTTTCATATTGCAATTCTGGTTTTTCTCTCTGAATATTCTCAACATTCGTAGCATACAAATGTTCATTGTAATGTGACACAACATCGCACCACTTAATAAAAACGGTAATATTACTGCCAAAATAAATAAATAGTGACTATGCTAGTATTTTTTTTGGCAGTAATATTACGGTTTTTTAAGTGATGCGATGTTGTGTCACATTACAATTCTGTTTTTTAGAGACAGAAAGAAGCGACCTTGATAATTGTTTGAAAGGAAGTATTTGTCAAAATAAGTCGCTTGAAACACTTCTGGATTAGGTTTTTACTTGTAAAAAGGAAGACGTATTTACAATCCTTGCTTTTTTCTAAGCCTCAAAAGTCAAAAGTAAGTTACCTTTAGCGACGGTTCTGGCCAGCACGAGCGGGCAGAGCGCACAATTGTTTGAAAGAAAGTATTTGTCAAAATAAGTCGCCTGAATAAGTCACTTTGTAAATATAAACACTTCTGGATTGGGTTTTTACTTGTAAAAAGACGTAGTATTTACAATCCTTGCTTTTCTCTAAGCCTCAAAAGTCAAAAGTAAGTTACCTTTAGCGACGGTTCTGGCCATCACGAGCGGGCAGAGCGCGCACATGGCGCACAGGAGCGCGCGCGGCGGCATGGCGGCGTGGAGACAAGAGCGCGGCGTCGGGTACCGCCAAGGTGGCGCAAGTGCCCGAGGTTCTCAACATTTGTACGCCATTTTCAATATTTTTACAGTATTATTTTTAAGAGACGCGATGTAGTTTCAAATTGCAATTCTGTTGTTTCTCTCTGAATGTTCTCAACATTTGTATTCTTGTCAGCCTCGGTAGCCTTATTAGTTGTGACCCTGCGAAGCTGGAGGTTCCGGGTTCGAATCCCGGCGAGAGCATTCTTTGTGTATTTATTTATCACAAATGTTTGTTTCTTGGTCATGGCTGTCCTATGTATTTAAGTATTTATATGTATCTATCTATTATATATTATCGTCGCCTGGTACCCACATCACAAGCCTTAATTGAGCTTACCGTGGGACTAGATCGATTTGTGTAAGATGTCCCGAGATATTTATTTATTTATTTATTATATTTTCAATATTATTACGACATTTTGCTATTGTTTGCAGTCGTACTTCGATTTTCCGGATTAAGAAGAAGCGATACCGATGTATTTTTATAAAAGCTCACGCAAATTGTTTGCTGAAATCGGAAAACGTTTGGTTGATGTAACTGAAGAGCTGGCGACATCCTTGCATAACGCATCAGTACTGCGATACAGCGAGGAAATACCGCCAGCGTCTTCGGAACAATGTCACAAGGGCCAATCTTTGGTATAGGTTAGGTTAGTTTTAATTTAAATTTATGTATGTAAATTGTACAGTTTTCAAAACAAGTATTTTTCTAATATAGACGCAAACAGTTCGTTTCAAGAAAAAAATGCGCACTTTTGGCGGATATGATGACGAGCAAAGAGCACACATGGCAGACAGGAATGTTTTTAAATGTTTTAGTGTAAGTATTTTTTGTTAGAAGCTCATAATGTTTAAAGACTTTTAAATGATTACTCACATTTTGTAATTACTCGTAAAAAGGGACAAACAAGACTTATTTTTAATTTTTTTTAACAGTTTAATAATTTATTTATGTGTATAATTTCTCGCCCATGAACGTATTAACTTGAATCAATATTAAATTATAATTTAATTTAACACAAAAATCTCACACATTTTAAAAATCTAAATCCAACTTTATGTCCTGCCGAGTAGGTAAAACTTTCAATGACATTTTTATAAGTTCTGCTATGAGGCCGCAGGAAGCTAACAAATAAAGAAAACACAAGATTAAGGCTGAACTTTTTATGACATGTTTGTATGTGAGATGAGAGAGCATAATCAAATCATTTCCAATGCCAAATGAAAAATAAAACATCCAAACGCGTTTGTTCGCAATAGCAAAGTACCTATTTCTATTTCCTCCCAAAACACGACACAAACACTCGACACATAAAACCATTATTCAATATTTCTCCACTATTACAGCGCCCTAAGCGCTTCAACTCTAACTAAATAAAAACTCGCGTGTAGTTACCGAACTTCCAGAACTTAGCGACAAAAGGAAGTTCTGAGTGCTTCACACGAATCTTCGCCCATTCCAGTTCCACTAACAATGCTGTGCTTAAAATATGACCAGAATATTCTGGCAATTTGGGTTTTTGTTTGCTTTTGTTAACTTTAAAGCCAAGCGACAATCATAGTGTAGCAGAAGTTTTAGTAACAAACATCTATGTAGTTACAACATTTATGTCGGTTTTATACACGTGGTACATATTTTGAAGTTGGTACTTATTGCCTCTTCATCTGTTTATATTTTTTTCTTATATTTTAAGTAAGACGCGAGTTAAATAAAAAGCTCTTCAATTTATAAATAAAGAATTTACATAAGTTGTATCCAAGGATTTAAAAGTGGCCCAAATTACATATTTTTATAATTTTAGTTGAATATAAGAAATATTACTTTATTTGATTCGCTATTTGTACCTACTTTTTTTGTAACTGTGCATTGAAGTTGAAATAAGTTAATCTCACATGGTCATTTATATTAATCGTATGATTTCAACGAGGTATTTCCCATGTGCATTTTGTTTTTCGAGCACCCGATGCTTCGACACTGTTGAAAATGCCATCTTCAAGGAGTTACTGACCTGCTGAGAGTTTTAATTAGCTGTGTCATATCGGATACTCAAAAAACAACATTTATATTATGGTAAATACCCCATTTCAAATCATGCTTACAAAGCTTAAATTAATTATTAAATAAAGTTTGAGCACCGCTGGTTCAATACTACTGATGACTAAACGTGTCATAATGAAGTAATAGCGATCGTGTATGACTATCGTAATGTATCATCTATTGTAGTGCGTGCAAATATTCATAATCAAATTACGAACGTAAATATAGAATAAACAAAAAAATTATCATGATGAGGTTTGCTGTTTTAGAGTAACGTAACAATTTTGGATAGATTTCAACATAATTTATAAAATAAATATTTTGGGACATCTTACACAAATCGACTTAGTTACACGGTAAGCTCATTATGGCTTGTGATAGTTGTGATGTGGGTATGAAGCGAAGATATAAAAATCATATACTTGTATAATAAATATAAACATATAGATACTTTAATATATAGCCACGATCAAGGAACAATAAAAATATTTGTGATAAATAAATACACAAAATAATGCACTCGCCTGGATTTGAACCCGGAACCTCCAGTTCCAGAAATAATTGTTCTATATATTGAGCGTTTGCACATTTGGCGTGAGCTGAATTCATATGGGAAGGTCACTTTATTATGGTTAAGGTTAGACATTTTGGAACAAGTCACGGATTTATACATACGACTACAATATAACTTTATCTTAAGTAATGGTTTTTATAAGGACTACAAAATTGTCCGCCATTACTAGTCCGCCACTTCGTTTGTACCACGATGTACACGATCACGTTTCCACGATGTAACGTCCATGGTTTTTTCTTTTAAATAGTACTGTGATGCTAACGAAATGGCGACTTATGTTTTATAATAAATCAACTTAAAATCGTATGATGTTTCATAACCGTAACTTGAAATCAATTTAAAAACATATAGTTAAATAAAAGGAATATAACAGGTTTGTCAACAATTAAAGGTTTTTCAACGTTTTTGTTTATGTTAGTACAACCAACTGTTGAATTAAAGGTAGATAACAGTCCCGCTGATATCTTTTTGTCATATTAAAGTAACCGTCAATACTGCTATATAACCGTCGAGATAAGGTTTTATGATATCATTTATACAACAATAAAATCATAATAGACGTTGTAAAAATTACCTTATTACGACGGTTCGGTTTTTTCAAAACCACTCATAAGACGAAAACGTTTACACAACTTTGAATCCCATTAAGTAAACGTTTTCATTAAAACTATTACAAGATTGTCGTATAATTAAGTCGCAAAAACGTTTATTTACCATAGTAATTAGACTATTTGGTAGGATGACGAAATTATCATATTTATAACGTTTATTTGACTAACAGGTTAACTAAAACTCTTACATGGCTAAAAGTCGTATAACTCTTGATTTATATGACTTCTTTGCTAGTTAGGCTATATGTATCTATCTATTATACAGGATGGTCCAAACCTTGACGTCAAAAATTTTTTTTAGGATTCCTCACGTCATGAGCTATCAGAATATACCCTATGTATGTTAGCCGATTTTTTGTTGTTTTCGAGTTATGAATTTTTGAAAAAAAATTTTTTGAAAAATTCTGGATTGAAGAAAATTATTAATAAAAAAAAAAACTATTGGGTTTTTTAACTAGTTTCTTTTTGTAAAAGTATTACTACAAATAAAGCATTTACTGACAAAAAAATTTGCTTCCTCACTTTGAAACAAGTAATATAAATATACATCACAATAGAATCATCATCATCATCAGCCTATGATAGTCCACTGCTGAACGTAGGCCTCTCCTATTAACTATGCGTATAGACGCATTAGGAGGTAAATGCCCATAATCGCCACGCTGGGCTTTGTACCACCCCAACTCCCCTTGCGGGTGTCGTAAGAGTCGACTAAGTTATTGAAGTGTCACTGACCATTATTTGATGATGGGTAGCAGCGTCATCATAGTGGACACATTACTGCGATCGGCGATTATGGGCATTTACCTCTAAATGCGTCTATACGCAAAGTTAATAGGAGAGGCCTACGTCCAGCAGTGGACTAATATAGGCTGATGATGATGATGATTCTATGGGCACTATGTTCAATCCCATTGCAAAGCAGAGATATTTGTATTTTAGTCAGAGTAAATACTATGATGAATGATGTCTAGGGTCGACGGAGATTTACTTAGTGAGTGTCCGCAGAACGCCTTGCTCATACAAAATTATTCAATTGAATTCAACTTTGCACCTATAGAATGAAATAAAGTACATAAGCAGACCTTTTTAATGACACTACTCCCAGCTCTGTTGGGTTTTGGCCCATTTTGACGCATAGTCCTTTATATTTGTTACATATTTTCTATGTATGTATAATCTCAATGCAAGGCATCAACTAAAAAAAGTATGGTCAAGATAAGGATATATTTTTTACTTTCTTTAAAACGGCGCTCCTCAAAATCTCATTATTTTAAGAGATTGATTCTTTTTTTCAACGCGTTAAAATGCTCACATGTAATTTCCCATTTTAAATGCTCATTCACGGGCGAATATTATTAGGTGTGAAATTTAATGTAAAACTTCACCCTTACACTATTTCACCGTATCTCAAAATAATTAATAATGCAAAAAACACTTTCTCCCTTGCGAAATAGAGTTGAAATTGAGCAAAAAATTTTAGAGACTTAAGAGGTTGTAGTGATAAAAGGAATGTTCCTTTACACAGTAAAAGAACCAAAAGAAATGGACCTTAATTCAGTAACAGCGGGCGGTAAGCGTAAACGGCCAGTGGTATAATTCCGTTTTGGTTGCGGACGAAAGTAATTTCGTTTTCGTATGTTTTTTTTAGTTTAAAGTTATTTTAAAGGGTTAGGATATATTCATCAGTGTTATTCATTAAGGAAACCGCCTTGCTGTCAGCGCTGTGTCAGTGCTGCGGCAGCGTCGAGCCTAAAAATGGTATTCACTAATGTACTTTAAACGACACTAGTGCTCGGCAACGAATGCGGCGTGAGCTGGAACTACATTGCGTCGAAAGTTTGACGTTTAATGTATGAACTTCGTATTCTCTAACGAAAAACAGCGACGAACTCGCCCACAACCTCGCTCACAGCCTCGATTCCTAATGTCAAATCAAACAGCTAGGATTTTAGACAAGGCTGTCTCGACATCGAGCGCGTTGACGAACGCAGCGTCGAATGTGTCAATAAGAGAATATCATAGCTGATATCGTTAAGTGCACATGTGTTTTAAATTGGGATGTATGTACTAAGTCTAACTTCAACTAGTGTTGCATGTTTTTTCTAGTAACTAACAGGATTTGTATCTTCCGATAGTTACATTTTTAGCTGTTTTCAAACTAGCCGGTGTAGAGTTAGGCATAAAAAATACTCTTGACGACTTTTAATGATATATAGTAAATAATTAAACCAGGCTTCTTTTGTTACCACTTATTTAGCATAATACATTATAAAAAAAAACTTTATTTCAGTCGTATTTGTAACGGCAATTAAGCACAAAATTTCAATAATAACTCGGGTTTGGTGTTAATTTTATAAACTCTAAGCGATATTATAATAATTATGAGAACGACGAAAAAGTTTGAATTCCCTGAGATCTTCCCTGAATCTTTTGTTCTGGCAAGCTCAATGCGATTTTCACTATATGGTCTTCATCACGTCTCATGATATGGCCATACCATCTATGGCGATTTTTCGTCATTGGTGCTAATTTTGAGCTTCCCCGAACGTATTCCGAATTCTGTCCATGCTGGTCACCCCACCCGCCCAGCGCAGCATTTTCATTTCATATACATACACGTGCTATCTGTTCATGCGCTTTCTTGACTGTCCAGCATTCGGAATCGTACAGTAGGGCTGGCCTGACAGCTGTTTTCAACCCCGATTGTAACTATGGTTTTTTTCATCACACCTGTTCGGTAAGAGCGCCAATGCGCTGCGGCGATGTGCGCCGTAGATGCGTCCATACACCCTAGGGCTGTCAAGAATTTTCATACAACATTACGTCGCACTAGCGCGCCGCACCGAGATTTATATTTATATCTTATAAAGATGATAAATTTAAGTCATCCCTGATTTTGACAAATGATTTAGACCATTTTAGAGTAGTTTTTTTTAAATATATTGTTTTATTTACTTTTTTTGCCTCACATATGTGATGAAAAACATTGTGTGTGCCACGGGCGGTACAAGAATTATAATTCTTATTTAACGCCCTTAATACACAATGTACTATTAATGTCGCCCTAATTGAGTGTCCCTAAAAGTGGAAATGAGTATTTATCACATAATATCATTTTAGAATCAACGCGACATCTAACAAATCCTGCAATCAATTTTCATAATCCAAACAAATAAAATTTTGTCCGGAATGGAGAACCGGCACCACAGTGCGGCGCCGCAGCGGGGGCTCTCACCCTCGACTGTGGACAAAATGGATCGTCGGTTATCTACGCGTAATTGCCGTGTTTACAAATTACCGCCGCGTTTTTTGTCGAGTGATCCTTCTTTTTCTGTGTGAGCTATGATATGAGTGTTTTGAAATTGTTTTTATAAATTAATACTTTTAGAGTTCCGTAGTGAGCATTTACCCTTTACGCGTATTATGTCATGTGATCCAAGTCATTTGAAATTATTTTATATTATATTTATTTTTAATACTACGAAACAAGACATTTTTCTTAAAATAATATTAGGGCGCTTAAAAAAGGGTTACATTATTATTACGAGTTTGTTTATCAGTTTTAACTTTTTGTATGAATATTTTTTCTTATATTTACGAGTAGGTATGCCAAAATATTTTCAATTAAATATTTTTTTTTTGTTTGTATGACGTAAACAATTGTTACGGTCAGGCGATATTTAAAAAAAATTCCTTATTTTCAATACAGTAGGTAACGTAAATATAGTTTGAATTTTTTTATTGCTAAGAAAATCTTACATTAAATAAATTTGAATACAGCCATTTTTAAACATGTCAATACATATATTTCCATTACATTCTGTGTGTTTATCAATATATTTCTAGTTCGAATTAGAATATAAATTAAAATGTAAATGTGCTAGTAGTTCTTCGTGGGCATTGCTTAATCCAGTGTTGTGATTTCAATCTCACTATAAATTATTGGATGTACCTATCTTCGCCTACGGGATTTACATTTAAAACGACAAATCTATCTAAAAATCTTTATAAAAGTTGTAATAAAAATGGTATGGGCGTTAAAGGCGTATTAGGTATCTTACTATGAACCAGAGTTGGGCAAAATGTAATAGGTAGGTACTTCAGATTACTTTTGTTTGTGTATTTTTGTAATATAGATTACAAATGTAATCTACAGAAAAACAGACGTTTTGCCTAACTCTATGAACGTATTATCAAACCGCGATTAGAATGGGATTCGAAAGTACTGTTGACACAACAGTGTATACCTCAATCTAGGATATATTCATAGTTATATTCATATATTCCTAGTTTGAGTGCCGAGACTTACAGACAATAGAATAATTAATCACTCACTTCATCTATAAACAACTCTTTTCTGGGTAAATCAAGTGTCATTTGTTGTGTCAACAGTACTTACCAATCCCTTTCTCATTCCGGTTTGATAATACCCTTAAATGAATATGATTGGAAAACAATAATAATGTTTGATACATAATTTGCGATTGTTAATCTCATTTTCTTCTTTCAGGTAAGCTTGCTTGCCGTATTAATACAATCCGGAATATTAGTAAGTATAACCGCACTGATGAAATTCACCAAAATGTTGAAATCGACCAGCATCTCGCTCGCGCCAATATTTTTATTAATTTTACGTTTTGTATGCCGGTAACGGAATTAGTAGAAGTGTTTGAGAATTTACGGACATATTTTTTCTCCTATTAAGATCAACATTAAAAATAAAATGGCCCTAATACGCTAAAAAGCGCAAACAGCTCCACTGTAATGTAAATAGTTTCCTGCATCGGAATGATTCAATCAAATTCCAACAAAGCATTGAATCCACATACAAAATGTATGTAACATACGACGTTTCATCAAAGTCGAAAGATTTAATCAAACGCAACAATAAATTATCGCCTATCTTCGCCTGCGAGTAGCGTCGGCAAAATGGCTGCTTGCTCGGCGTTTTGCGAAACTGCGGGCTTGCGATCTGTTTTGTGTTTAGTGGTGTTTTTTGCTGTCAATAGAAATAAGCTGATGTTTTATATTTTTGCACAAAAATTTCCTGTTAGAAACCTCCGTATCTAAAATGTTATATCGCTACCAATATACAGAGTGTTAGACGAGCCACTGAAAACCTTGAACGGGGTGATTTAGTAGGCTACACTGAACAACTTTTACTAGGCCAATGACGAAAAATAAAAAGAAATGTTTTTTTCATACATTTTGACCGATTGATAACGACATTTTGAATGAAAGAGTCAAATTTTTTTTTGAGATTTCTGGGAGAGCTCCATAGTAAAAGTTGTTCAGTATAACCTAGTATACATTTGAAGTTGATAAAAGGGTAACATAGAACCATGTAATATTGGGGCAACGATATCTTTATTCGTCTTGCCTATTCCTTTATCTTCTTTTATTTTGGTTTTATATTATTTTTTGTTAAGAAACTTATTGTATCAAAACTGTCATACCATGTAAAAATCAATGCTTTATTTATAATTATATTGTAAATTGCTAATAATATATTAATTTTGAATTATTATAGATTCCTCTTTCAACACAGTTACATATTTACACATTTACATATTAATATTATTGAAAATGTCGAGATTCAATATCAGTTGACAGTAAGTAACTGTAGCAACGTATTCTCTACTTTCTAACTCATGGTTGGTTAGTTAGGTTAGGTTTTACTCGATACGTAATGCATTCTATCGCTCAAGTAATGCGTACCGCTACAGATACTTGCACAATCGTGGTACGGCTAAAGTAGCCGTACCTACTACTTAAAAAATACAACTAAAAAAAAGTTGAAACAATATCAGTTATTCCACGACAGTAATTACCTATTCAATGTTTCAATTTCAACCCTGCTGCTGCTAACGCTCCATAGCAAAGCGATGCTATCTCTAGATAACAGGCGCGCCCGCGGCAGCCGACGGGTTGAAATACTTAACACCTAGGTTCATTCCGTTTCGACTTCGAGCTCGGTGTTTTATTAACCCATCCGCTGTTGAACTTAGAAATTGTAATGCATGTTAGTTTTAGCCTCCTAACAATATGGTGTATATTTTTATAAAGCTTGTAACTTGTAATAAAAGCGGAAGATCTTGTCTTAATAATGGTGTTAAAGAGAGTTCTCTTGTTACAAGTTATTGAGAACCAAATTAGCTAGTTTATATCAAATGAATTTACAACAAATCAAAACTTAATCGGGGTAAAGTTAATGGGTTTTAAAGGTATTTTTTTCTTTATCTGACGTCTTTGATACAATATCGTGAAGGTTTAAGCTTTTAAGTTGGCAATAAACCAAAGATTGTGTAACAAAAGTGCGTGGTTATGGAATAATGCAAGTTTTAGATTTGTTTAGTTTTTAATTTATTTTTTACTGACGAATGGTATCTTTTGAACAGGTTTCTGTAGCCTAGTAAGTAGTCGGTAGTTGGTAGATGGGTCGGGTAGCTAGTAATAGGAGAGGCCTATGTCCAGCAGTGGACTGTAATAGGCTGATTATGTGTGAGTAGGATCAACAGACGCTGTTCATTACAAATTAATCTGGAATTCTGGACTAAGAAAACAAGGAAATAATTAAGCTTAAACATCAATTCCCATCCTTAATTTTCACACCATTGTGCACCAAACACGCGACCAGCCGCTTTGCGAAACAAAACATCATATCTATGAAATAGCCTAAACAAATTGGCACAAGCTATACCACATCACTGCATTCGTCATTTCCTTAATGTAACGCGATAAGGTTCATTTTTGTTGCTTTGAGAGGCAGCGAGCCGTGGCCGAGTGCCCTAAAATGGTGTATTGCGTGTGTAGCGAACGTTTGGCATGTGGGCACGAAAGCCTAACTTCGCCTGTTTAGAGAATTGGGTGAAGATATGTTTTGCTAGAATTGTATTGATTTGTATGCACTGCAATGTTATTCCAATATTGAAATAGACAAGTATTTGCTTGAGTAATTGCTTGGAATTATTGTCAGGCGTTATAATTATAAATATAAATATACATATCTTAAAATACAAATCAAGCTACTTCCACAGTAAGCTCAAATAAGGCTTGTGATGTGGGTACTAAACGTTGATATATAATACTAAATTACACAAATCAACCTAGTCTCACGGTAAGCTCAATTAAGGCTTGTGATCTTAAATAATTAAGGCGACAATATGTCAATATGTATATACATATAGATACTTAAATACATAGACAGCCAAGGAACAAATATTTGTGCTAAATAAATACACAAATAATGCCCTCGCCGGGATTCGAACCCGAAACCTCCAGCTTCGTAGGCAGGGTCACTACGGTCACTACCAACTAGGCTACGGAGGCTGACAAAATGATAAATAATAGCTTAATACATAAATACACACACAGCTACGACCAAGAAACAAATATTTGTGATAAATAAATATTTCAATACTGCTCTCGCCGGGATTCAAACCCGGAACCTCCAGCTTCGTAAGCAGGTTCACTACCAACTGGACTAAAGGTGATATCAGACGGTTCATTTTTCGTTAATTTTTTCGTTTCTTTCGGCATCTTTCACTTAAAATGACACGTCTGACCACGGAGTGAAACAAAAGTGCCGAATGAATTCATTAGTGAACCGATCCAACAATGTTGGATATTTTCATTCGGCATCTTTCAATGAACAGTTCATTCCGTCTGAACACGGAAAGAACTGGTTTTCGAGTGGAACGAGCAAAACACTCTGTTATTTTTGGAACACTTCAAAAAATATCAATGTTTGTGGAATCACGAACTTGATGAATATAAAGATAGAACAATCCGAGCAAATTCTATGAAATCAAGAAACCTACTAAAATTGGGTGCTCTGCTGATGATGTCTATGGTCGCAATCCATGGTCGCACCCACCGTCTGCGACGTTTTTTTTGTTTTTTTGTCAACTCCTTGATTAAATGATTAAACTAAACTTATTCCTCGAGACACGACTTTATTGGACGCCATATTGGCAGAAATGCGGAGTGAATGTTCATTTCTATGTCATTCCAGCTTTGCTGTGTGAACATGGAATGAAACAAAAATGAAGCATTCACGCGAGTGAACATTCATCCGAGTGAACCGTCTGATATCACCTTAAGGAGCCTGACGTACAGTATACATTATTTAATGAATTTATCCGCCACTGAAAATTATATTTGTTACTCAAAAAGAGATAAAACGTAACACAGACATAAAAAGTTTAATTAATAACCCCATTAATAAACGCTAAATAACCCTCACAGTAATAAATAAAGATTTAAATTTCTGCCCATAAAAATGAAAGAAGCGCATTTTAGTAATTTTAACGAGTTAAGTTGAAGTAAAGTGACGTTTACAACTTGACGGTAATTAAGTACGCCGAGTAACCAGGAGATTCATAATTAGAGCATAAAAATGGGTTTATTGTTGGTGTTGTTTATTATTGGCCGTGTGGTGACGGCAGTAAGAATATCTCTCACCACCCCAACTCCTCCTGCAAGTGTCGTAAGACTCGACTAAGGGATTGAAGTGTCACTGACCATTATTTGATAAAAGATTGATGATGGGCAGCAGCGTCATCATAGTGGACACATTACTGCGATCGTCGCCAATACGCTTACCCAGCGTGGCGATTATGGGCATTTACCTCCTAATGCGTCAATAGGCATAGTTAATAGGAGAGGCCTACTTCCAGCAGTGGACTATCATAGGCTGATGATGAAGATGTTGTTATACAGGTTTGTATATAATACCATACTGTGTCATGTCAGCCTCCGTAGTCTAGTTGGTAGTGACCCTGCCTACAAAGCTGGAGGTTGCGGATTCGAATCCCGGCGAGGGCATTATTTGTGTAATTTATCGCAAATATTTGTTACTTGGTCATGGCTGTCTATGTATTTAAGTATAATTATGTATTTGTTTATTATATATGTCGTCGCCTGGTACCCACACCACAAGCCTTAATTGAGCTTACCGTGGGACTAGGTCGATTTGTGTAAGATGCCCCAAGATATATTATTTATTAATATAAGTATTTATCAAATACTGGAACAGTAACTAGCCCCCTTATTATTATACGCTGTGCCCGAAGGACGACTTTTGGTCTTACCCCATTATAAAAACCGTTCTATCGTACCCCCTCTACCTTACGTATTAAAATCTGTTAAAATACTTTTATTTCACTTCATACTATTTTAAAAATTTCGCAGCACCCTGTATATATCATCTTATATGGACTTACTGATGTTACATGTATATACACATACATTGACGTAAGTAAACAGTCGCAAAATACACAGAAACGTAAAGTTATCCCAAGTTTGATTGTCAAGGCCTCAAGTTTGCAACTTAAACTCGAGCAATTAAAAAGTTCCACGCATCAGAATCACGTAAGTTGACAATTAGACAGTTATGGTGATTGTATAATTGTAATTAGAAATTACATGTAAAGTTGACTATGAATGAGAGACCCTTGTTTTATCTGCTTTAGAGGAACTCTCAAAAAGTTTGTACGCTCGGCTCTAATAATTATGTATACAATTTTGACACTTATTCCTTTGACATACGTTCCGAAAGGTATACTATATTATTAGACGTGACTGTACATTTGGATCACGTCTTCGATATTGATAAAAATGATAAATATTGGTAGTCAATGATGCTAAGCAAGATCAACCAAATTTCCCAAAATGTTCTAGAAACTTTGTATAGAAGTTTTCTTTTTGTTATCAAATTCCTATACATTTTTGGTAATACAAGGAATTATAAAATGGTAATAAAAAGGAGTAAGTTTAGTTTAACTTGCTCAAAAATTTGGAGTTGATTTTAAACTTTGGGAATTTTGGCCAAAAAAAAATTCTGAATGGTCTTCTAATCAACCTGTATATCTCCGAGAATCTTAAACCGATTAAAAAAAAATCAACCGACTTCAAAAAAGCTCAATTCGACTCTACCTATGTTTATTTTACTTTTTTATTTTAATGGATGATAGCTGAACTTCCGATTGGGTGAAATGAATTATTATTTTTTTATTTGAAAGCTGATGGTCACCGATTGGTCCCATTTTAATTTGGTCCAGTTTTGACAATGGCATCGATAAGAAAACCATATAAGTCATAAATTATCAATAAGCATGTGCAAGACAAATGCACGAATATCTCAATATCACTCCAACCGATTTCAACAATTCTTTCTTTAACAGACTTCAAAACAATTTTTTGGGTAGTTCTATGCGATTATTCTGTCGCCCCAATCAAGTCATTACCATTCCCAAATTATTGACGAACTGCGTATAAATACGAAGCTGGAGGTTTCGGGTTCGAGTCCCGGCGAGGGCATTATTTTTATATTTATTTAACATAAATATTTGTTCCTCGGTCATGGCTGTTGTATGTTTTTAAGTATCTATAATTATGTATCTATCTATATATCGTCGCTTGGTACCAACATCACAAGCCTTAATTGAGCTTACCGTGGGACTAGGTCGATTTGTGAAAAATGTCGCAAGATTTTTTTTTTATTCGTTGATTATTTATCCTAAATCGTAAAGTTCTTCGAGTTAAGGAGAGTAAATAAGTCGGTCGATTGTGGAAGGAATTTTTAATCCGTACCGCGCCTATACTAAATCTCAATAAGTGTAATCTGGTCATCTATTTTAATTAGTGCAGTACAATTTGATATATGTAGATAGATATTGAAATGTCTAGACATGGCTTTGAATATTGTACGAATGTCGTTTGTCAGCCTCCGTAGCCTGGTTGGTAGTGACCCTGCCTACGAAGCAGGAGGTACGGGTTCGAATCCCGGCGAGGGCATTATTAATGTATTATCTTATCATAAATATTTGTCCATTGGCGTTTAAGTATGGCGTTACGTACATGAGACTGCTGTGCGTATCGAGTGAACGCCAAAGAGTGAAAAACATGTACGGTCGGCTCTAATAATATATACAAAATTTTGATCCTTATTCCTTTGACATACGTTCCGAAATGTATACATATTATTAAACGTGACTCAGCGTCGTTCATAGTGGCCTTCATCAAAACTAAAATCACGATCGCGTCAGTCGTGTTACGAAAGTTAGTCATACAAACTATGTGCTATACCCTGTCCAACAACCTTCGGCAGTAGTAAAAAGGGGCAAATTTAAAAGATATAGGTTCGTATTTTTAATCGCTCATAGAAAATTTGAATTAATCTCCCTTTTTCAATGCCAAAATTTGTTACATAAAAGATAACTTCGTAACACAAAAATTATGACGTCAATTATAAATATTGGATGTCATATAATATACCAAAGAATAATAGACCAAGATCAACAACGTTTGAAGTAGGAATCGAACCCACGCACTCAGCTTTCGAGGCTGATGCCTGTGTTCGACCACTCTTAGCAATCACCAGTAAATTTTCTCGGCTATATGCAAGGCTAGGCAACTTTGACCATACTCTAAAGGCAAGAAATACATGAATGACATAAAATTTTGTTTTCATTAAAGTCCTTTAATTATGTTTTTTTTTTAATTTACCCTAAAGTTCCTACTCGTAGACGTTACTTGCCAACCCATGGTACGGCTACCAGAGATCGGAACCGGTTTTATTCGAAAAACCTCGAAATAGCTCAATATCTTAAATTTTTTTACACTCTTTATGTAGTATTCAACATTTTATGTAACTATCAACATCATATTATTTTTGAATTACTCCATTAACAAAAAAATTACAAACCGAAGAACGAAAAAGAACGGAATTCGAGCCGTTCTTTTGTATGGAGAGAAAACCGGTATCCGATCACTGACTGCTACTGTCTAGACGTCCCTAGCTCTACCTACCGCTCGTTATTCTACTCGATTTAATTGGTAGATCGGAGAGATATCGGCTCTCGCCTCCATACATTTAACCAATAACCGTGGCGATTGTATGGATGCTCGGTAATTTATGCGTCTGTCGTTTGTTTTGAGAAACATTTGTATGTAAATTATGAGATTTATGACGCTCGTGTGCATAGTTCGGCTGGGTGTTGAAATTTTTGAGTGAACATTTTGTATTTGTGTGACTGTGACTATTCAGTTCTTATAAGTCTCCTACAGATGCTTTGCTGGTGGTATTACCTCGTGCAGGGTCCACCCGGATAGCTACCACCGTCTTACCCGTTTACCTGCCGCTAAATAGTTAGTATTGTGTTCCGGTTTGGGGGTAAGATAGCCGGTGTTATTACTGGCATAGATAGAGGCAATCCATCTAAGTCCTCAGGGTAGGCAGCAAATAGGCGATTGTTTGTTCACTATGTCCATGGGCCTCAGTTCCTGCTTTCCATCAGGTGGGCTGAGAGCTCAGTTGTCTACCTTCGTTATAGTAAAAAAATGCTCATACAAACATAAAAACAACGTATATTTCAATTATTTGAACTGAAGTCTTTTTATGAAGACTAAAATGTGTAAAACAAAGCGTAAAGTTTCACAAAAATAACCTTCAAACCACTCAATGTTTTGACTTTGCTTTTCTGCGCTTATACATACATAGGTAAATAAATAACTTTTTTATAATTATAAGTTATAACTAACGTGAGACTCAAAGATGTCGAGTAATTATCGTCTTAATTACGTGAGTTAACCGTTTGATAAATATTGAAATAAATAACGTAAATTTTCAATGATTTGTACGATAGCCTTTCCTATGAAGATCTAAATGTGCAAAATCCTCAACAAAGAATCATCATCCTCATCAGCATATCTCAGTCCACTGCTGAATGTAGGCGATTATAGGCAGCAGCGTCATCATAGCGGACGCATTACTGCGGTTGCCAATTCGCTTGCCCAGCGTAGCGATTATGGGTATTTACCTCCTTATGCGTCTATACGCACAGTTGTTAGAAGAAAGTCCAGCAAAGAATTAGGCATGATGACTGGCAAGTCAAATCAGCATCTTTTTTCGAACTGTCAAAACGACCACTACAGTACTATGGAATTTTATATGAAATACTCAAAAGTGACGTCACGTTTGAGTACTGCCAAATGACCTACTCTTTTAAGTTCTTTTCAATTTATTAAATAGAAATTCTGTACAAATAATACTGCAATCTACATCTTAGTAATAATTTCTTCGTGTATTATGTCGTGCATAATGTCAAATAATTTATTTAGACTACAGTCATCATCCCTATTATATTAAAATAACCTCCGAACCATTCAATCTTTTCAATTTTAAAATCGCTTCTTTGCATATGCTCATACATACATACAACGTACATTTTCCATTGTTTGAACGAAAGCGGCCGGAAGCCGGAAGTTGCCATCGCGGCGACTTCCGGACTTACGATCCGGCTTGTTGGAAAATGGACTACTACGGGCTTTTGGCGAAACGATATTACTTTAGGAAAATTGTTTTTAGATTGTCCATTTTCAGAGCCTGTTTTAAATGAAGTATTAAGCATAATAATATGGGATTAGCAGTTGGACTACGACTATAATACAGTGTGTGTATTTGATACGGGCGAACATTTCAGTGGCGATTACTATCGGACCTACGGAACCTGATTACAAAATTTCTTTAGGAAATTAAGGTATTTTTTTTTCATACAAAATAATTGAGCACGCAATGTATTGCATCCACTGGTAGCCAATGGTACAGTCAAGGGCATAAAATATGTAATCACATATTTACTTATGTCTAGAGCATAGGGTCCAGAATTGTATATATATTTATGCCCTTGACTGTACATTACTTAAAGTAGACATAAGTATTGAAACGTCATAGATTAGAATTAGATTTGGATAGAAGAAACAAGTTCATTCATTTGTATGGCGGCCAGGCGTGTCAGATTTTGTACTGATGTTGTTACTTGCCTATGATTTCAAATATGTATCAGGCCCTTGAGTATTCATTTTTTTTTGTTGTTGCAATTAATATTACTTAAGGAGACATTATTAATGTTTTTGTTCACTTCAACTTACAAAATTTGACGCCCGAAAGCTGCAAGCTGCGATTAAAGACGGACAACTCAGTGGATTTCACTGAGTTCATTTGACACGCTAAGTAGATACGTTTGCTTGATCTATGGTATACCTATATGACATCTGTGCTGAAACTCCAAACTCACTTTAGCAACGTTTGAAGCTCTCTATCGACTACCTAAAGTAGCGCCGGAATATTTTATAGCCCCAGACGTGTGGCCGTTCTGAATTTACGTGTATTTCTAATTTTATTCACGTCAATCCAGCACGGAATTGGCCGTGTTACGGTTTCAGTTACATTCGGATTCAGGAGTTCACGTTTTATGGCGCAGGCAAGTTCTAACTTGCACAATCGGGTAGGGTAGTAACATAATAAATAAATATCTTGGGACATCTTAAGGTGCATTAAAACCAAACGAGCATTCGCTGTTCTATCCCCCACTCTACGAAATCAACGAATCACGTTTTGCCTAACGATCGAATTTCGTAGAGCTAGGGGGTTAGAATAGCGAATGATTGTTTGGTCTGAATGCACCTTGACACAAATCGACCTAGTCCCATGGTAAGCTCAATTAGTCTTGTGATGTGGGTACCAAGCGACGATACGTACCTATACAAGGTGCTTAGAGGAATCGGAATAATTTTAATCACGCATTGCCGAGACCAAAAGGAAGAAAAAAATTAAATACTGATGAGGAAATATTAACACAATAAAATTAACAATCTTTGAATGCATTTTCATATAAAAAGTAAATGCTATTCATAAAATAACCACTTAAAATAGATTTAAGTATTTTTTTATAAAAAACCTCATTTTGAAAGGTTTTATTTTTGACTTTTTGACATCTATCAATGAGCATAGTGACAATGTACTCCATAATGGCATCAACGCCTTTAAAAAAGCCTTTTGTACTGAGAAACAATAAAAAAATATATTGGCAATAACTCTGAAACTAGGCGAAATTAAAAAAAGTATAATTATTATGTGACATTTTAGTCTTAAAATAGGATCAGGAATGCTGTTTTAAATTGTCCCCCTTCCTCATGGGCACCGTGTATATAATATACAGATACATATAAATATACAGCCTTAGATACTCTCCGATGTTTGTAAGCACCCTAACCGGTCCGATCTCTTTAATGGCGACTGTACCCGTCTTTTATAAACGACAGTTAAAAGCGGCTAAGAAATCACCCGATATAGTGTGTTCGGTAATTTTACCAATTGTGATAATGCGAAGATATTTACGAAAGGTGTGCCCTAATTTACCTTTGTGGCGCCAATTAACGGGGCTTACCAAGTAAAAGCCGTGGCTAGAAATCTGAACCTATGACCTTCGCCGCTGTAGACCGAGAGACGAACTTTACTTAACATACTTCATAGCATACCGTTGGGTTACCATTACGTAATAATGCGATCCAGTTTAGATTCAGGGAAAGAGACAGTGATATACGACTCGTATAGCTTTGTCCTTTTCTCTCGACCTAAAATGATCTGCATTAGTAACTAGCCATTCTGCAATCGTATACAATAAGCGATAATTTATGGAAATGGTCACGTGACTTTTCCTACGAATCTGTTATTCTAATAAATAAATGAATATCTCGGGACATATTACACAAATCGACCTAGTCCCACGGTAAGCTCAATTAGTCTTGTGATGTGAGCACCAAGCGACGGTACGTACCTATACAAGGTACTTAGAGGAAACGGAATAATTTTAATCACGCATTGCGTAAATAAATACACAAATACTGCCCTCTGTCGTAATGCGTCCAGCAGTGGACTTCAATGGGCTGATGATGTGCTTAACTGACACAACTACAGTATATAATAAAGAAGGTACTCGTACCTAATACTTACATGCCTGAATTTTTAAAGCACCGTGTAATCTAATTATAATTATCATAGGTCTTGCATATAAATAGTACACGTTGTTGTTGTTGTTGTTTAAATATATTTGAAGTACTATTATGTACTAAACAATATTTTTAGTACAGATAGTGCCTTTTTTAGGCTTTAGTGCGAGAAGTGGATCATTTTACATTAGGTCCAAAACTTCGGAGGGCGCTCAAAAAGGAAATTCGTAACTCGTGTCGATTTAAAACATTCTCTTCGGTCGTGTTTTAAAACATCGCCACTCGTTTCGAATTTCATGTTTTTTGTCGTAATGAACTAATTCATTACTCATTTGGAGTAAATAGCATTTAAAACAGTAACATTATTTTTCACATTTTCCATCGTAAAATATTCAGAATGTAAGTCTGATTTTATACCAAGCGTAATGACTTTATAAATAATTGAATTGTACCTGCAACATCCACTCCTATGTGTATTTTGTAGGTGTGATGATGTAATGTGAAATAAATTAACTTAGACCCTTGGCTGACCCTCACATCCTTGGTTATTGGATTTTAATTTTGTAAATCCCCTGAGCTTAGACTCATTTTGAAAATATTGTCACGATTTTTACTTGTGTAAAAAACGGTTCAGGTTTTCGATTATATTTGTATAGAATGTGTCTGGTTTACCTATGAAATCGGCGTTTTGTATAATTTTATCGAAAGTCTTTATTTAACACATTGAATTCTTGGGTTAATTGTAAATGTTCTAAATAAAACAAGGCAATATATTTTGTCAATTTAAGGATATAATCTTTGTTATACTCTACGAGACCTAAAGGTGCATGCAAACCAAAAGAGCATTCGCTGTTCTATCCCCCGTTCTACGAAATCAACCAATCACGTTTTATGTAACGATCGAATTTCGTAGAGTGGGGGGTTAGAATAGCGAATGTTCGTTTGGTCTGAATGCACCTTAAGAATGAACTTTTGACAGTTATAGATTAATCCTTATTAATATGAGGGTAAGACTCACTATTTTTCTATGAACTTAACGTCATATATAAGGATCATTTCGGAACTGTCTTTCCGCTGTTAACTTCTTAGAAATCGACAACTATACTAGCCATGATAATCGAGGAAAATAAAATGTTTACACATGACTCGTAGCCGTCTCTCGCACTACATCTCTATAAATAAATAGCATAATGTACGGTAATCACACGAAAATGCCTCCAGTCACGCCCGGGTCGAGTCGTGAGGAATCGGTGCACATTGTGTGCAACCTGATAGCTTGCTTGTTACTCTTGTAAGGTATTGTGTTCTGCGATGTTTTTAGGACATTTAGCTTTTACCCTTAAATTGGTAATGTAACATAATGTTAAATGATGTATAACTGCTGATGTGGTGAATTTAAATAAAAAAATTGTACCCTGGTATGTAGTTGCTAAGTTTACTATTTTAGGTCCACTTGCACCGATCGTGATTAGCGATTTAATCCGGATTAACGCATCATTTCCTATGGTATTTGACAGCTTAATCTAAATTAACTCGCTAATCTCGATTGGTGCAAGTCCGCCTTAAAGTCGTAAATGGGTAAGGCCGCGGATTTTGACGAATTCGGAGCTTAAAATTTGTCTTGCTCATAAAACAAAACTGATAACATCTAGAGAACTCTGATCAATTTTAAAATATTCCCCTATGCTCAGTTACATGTAATCAAATGAAATAGCTAATTTAGCTCTTTATTTAAAATTAATAAATAAATATTTCTGCCAAAAACGTAACGTAAGTCGAGTAATTTTTTCGACTACGAGTACTTAAAACCTTTTTTTTTCATATTATTAGACTTGTCAGCATTAAATGTTTGATTTTAAACCAAATTAGAATGATAAACGATTGCTTCGTTCATTAAGGACTTATGATATGTGAACAATTTTACTGTTTTCTTTCCCTTTACTTTTTGGGTCACGAATTCCAATTTTTCGTTACGATACTTTCGTAACGCTTTTTTAAGGTCATATTTAAGCCAATGTTGGTAGAAATTTGTTTATCGACACTAGGAACTCTTATTCTAGTAGGGCTACACCCATAGGCACACTCACTCCCATTAATTCGTTAACAAATGTTTGTCACAGTGCACGCGGCGAAAGTTTTAGCAAAAAACGTCTAAAGTGGTAGTGTGATTTTTACGGTATGTCATCATCATCATCATCATATTCAGCCGTTATTCGCCCACTGCTGAGCATAGGCCTCTCTTCTTGTACGCCACTGGTCCCGGTCCTGAGCTAACCTTATCCAAAAGTGACCCGTATTCTTCCGAATATCGTCCACCCATCGAGTGGTCGGACGCCCTGCGCTTCTCAAATCTGAAAGCGGCCACCAATCCGTTAACATTTTGGTCCACCTGCCATCACGCTGCCTGGCAATGTGTCCTGCCCAATTCCACTTCAGTTTGGTAATAACGTCCCCGACGTCTTGCACTTTCGTGCGACGTCGAATCTCGGTATTCCTCACACGGTCTTGTAGCTTGATGCCGAGCATGGCGCGCTCCATGGCTCTTTGTGCTACTCTAATTTTATTCATAGCCTCCTTAGTGAGCGTCCATGTCTCGGCACCGTATGTCATGGTTGGCAGGACACATTGATTAAAGAGGCGGGTTTTCAGGCATTGTGGAATGTCAGCGGGTTTGAGGATATCCGCTAGTTTGTTAAACGCCGCCCAACCCAGCTGAATTCTCCTGGAGATCTCCGTTTGTTGGTGTTTTTTGTCAAAAGATAGAATATGTCCAAGATACACGTATTGCTCGACCACCTCCAGGTTTTCGTTCCCAACCATTATGGTTGGAATAGAATCACTAGAGATATTCGTCATAACTTTAGTCTTGGACATATTCATCTTTAGACCTACCTTTATGGAAGCTCGGTAGAGGTTCTGGATCATACCTTGGAGATCATCCAGGGTCTCGGCAAACAAAACAATATCATCCGCAAATCTTAAGTGCGACAAGAAGACACCATGGATGCTGATTCCAGTTCTGTCCCATTCAAGCGTTTTTATGACGTCTTCCAATACTGTCGTAAAAAGCTTGGGTGAAATGGTATCCCCTTGGCGCACTCCCCTTTGGATGGATATTGGGTCGGTAAGTTTGTGAAGCCGAACTTGCATTTTTGCCGAGCTATACAGTTCCCGCAGTAGATCCACATAGCGGGCATCGATGGAGCATCGGTGGAGCGAGTCAAACACGGCCCAGTGCTCGACACTGTCAAAGGCCTTCTCGTAATCGACGAAGGCCATGCACAGTGGCCGGTTGTACTCATGACTCTTCTCCATCAACTGCTTTACCGCATGTATGTGATCAATGGTGGAAAATCCACTGCGGAAACCAGCTTGCTCGGGTGGTTGGCATTCATCTAAAACACGAGTGAGGCGGTTACACAAAACTTTAGCAAAAAGTTTGTAGGTGTGGGAAAGGAGGCTAATGGGGCGATAATTGCTAAGCTTCGAAATGTCCCCTTTTTTATGAAGGATGGTGACTGTTGCAGTTTTCCACGATGCCGGTGTGACAGTGCCTTGCAATACCTGATTGAATAGTTTTACAAGTACTCGGATGACAGGGTCGCCACCGGCACGGAGCAGGTCCGATGTTATGCCATCCTCGCCAGGAGACTTATCAGCTTTCATGTGATATAGTGCTTTCTTAATTTCGTCTGCTAATATAGGTGGTATATTTTCATTGTCTACATATGGGGTAGGGGGTGCTCTGGGATCTATCGTAACTACTTGTGGTGGGTCCGAATGCGATGAATATAATGTTGCATAGTAGTCCTCGACAATTTTAACAATTTGGTCGCGGTCTGCAACCAAATTGTTATCATTGTCTCTTAGCTTAACTATTTCTTTCACTCCAGTCCGTAGTTTCCTCCTAAAAACCTTGGGACCCCTGCATTCTTTAATAGTGTTGGTAATTATGTCAGTTTTATATTTTCTCAAATCTTTCCTAATCTTTTTACTAATAATTTTACTGATACGTTCTATTTCTTTCTGATCTGTTACTGTTTCATGCCTCATTTGCCTTCTCTCCTCTATCATGGCAAGCGTTTCAGGTGATAACTTTTTTTCTTTTCTCCGTACTTTGCCAAGATGTTTATCTGCTGTGTCTAGTAATGCCTTGTTCAATATATTATGAGTGATTATTATTAAACGGCTGTTTTTTCATACGAAAGGGTTTAGTTTCAAACGTCAGTAGCATGTATTATTATGTTCAGATTGCAATTAATTACCAAGATAATCAACCTTTTTTCAAATATACGTTACACTTATGTTACGAATACGTTACATTTTTACAAAACGTAACGTATTTTTTATGTTACGTAACGAAAATATGTGGTAAAGGGAAGTGCACACAGAAATTTACTAATTTCAATGAGTTTTATTAGATTTTGAATGACAGCATACTGTAACAAGTGTTTGCGAAACAAATCAAATTATTTTGTTATTTAGGTATTTTGATTTGCGTTTTTTTAAGTAATTAGCTTTTTCCAGTGGGTAATTTTACTCCCCTAGGGTTAATGAAATACAGTATAATTATTAACGCGTTTAATAATGTTAATTAATAACAGTTCAATTTCCATTTAAGCATTTATGGTGATTTATTTAGTTTATTTAGTTCCAAAGATTATGACATTTAAACATTTATAAATACTGTTAATTTAAGTAATTACTAAGTATGAGAAATTACATTATATGGGTTGATTATTATATCTGATTAAAACAACTATTTAGTGATAAAAATATGTTTTTTTTTACGTCCTTTATTTAATCAGAGTTCATACCAGTATGAGCTGAGCTTTATAGTAACTTTCGTTGCGTTTTATGGTAACGTAACGTATTTTTTTATGTTATGTCTGTGTCACATTCGTCAAAATCCGCGGCCTTACCCAAATCAGACACATAGCGGATTTTATAGGCACAGCGACGAATATAAGTTTGCCCGGGGTCGAGTCGTGAGAAATCGGTGCACATTGTGTGTAACCTGATAGCTTGCTTGTTACTCTTGTAAGGTATTGTGTTCTGCGATGTTTTAGGACATTTAGCTTTTACCCTTAAATTGGTAATGTAGCATAATGTTAAATGATGTATAACTGCTGATGTGGTGGATTTAAATATAAAATACCCTGGTATGTAGTTGCTAAGTTTACTATTTTAGGTCCACTTGCACCGATCGTGATTAGCGATTTAATCCGGATTAACGCATCATTTCGTATGGTATTTGACAGCTAAATTAACTCGCTAATCTCGATTGGTGCAAGTCCGCCTTAAAGTCGTAAATCAGACACATAGCGGATTTTATAGGCACAGCGACGAATATAAGTTTGCCCGGGGTCGAGTCGTGAGAAATCGGTGCACATTGTGTGTAACCTGATGACCTGTGAGCTCGCTTGTTACTCTTGTAAGGTATTGTGTTCCGTGTAGACGCGATAAGTTTGGTAGATTTGAGAATCACCTGCGATGTTTTAGGACATTTAGCTTGTATCGTTAAATTGGCAATGTATCTTATCACCATCATCATTGTCATCAGCCTATGATAGTCCACTGATGGACGTAGGCCTCTCCTATTTATGCGTATAGATGCATTAGGAGGTAAATGCCCATCGCCACGCTGGGCAAGCGGATTGGCGATCGCACTAATGAGTCCACTATGATGACGCTGCTGCCCATCATCAATCGTTTATCAAATAATGGTAAGTGACACTTCAATCCCTTAGTCGGCTCTTACGACACGCAGGAGGAGTTGGGGTGGTAACAAATGTATTCTCACTGCCGTCACCATACGGCACTGCTGTTGTGGTGGAATTTAATAAATTAAATTAATACCCTGGTATGTAGTTTCAAGGTCACTATTTGAAAGTCGTAAATCAAACACATAGCGGATTTTATAGGCACAGCGACGAATATAAGTTTTGCTGGGGTGAAGTCGTAAGGCATCGGTGCATATTGTGTGCAACCTGATAGCTTGTTAGTCCGTGATCTGTTAGAAAAATCTTCGAGGCGAGCAGGACAGATGTAGAACCGAAGGTTTTTCTAACGGCTCACCGCCTATAATGTTATTAAGGTATTGTGATTCGCGAAGACGTGGAAAAGTTTGGTAAGATTTGAGAATTACCTCCGATGTGAGCACGACATTTTTGCTTTAAACAATCTTTAATACATAGGTACTAGGTACAAACATTTCGAAAGATTTTTTTGTCTTTAATCATCATTAATATAAATAAATTTGGGACATCTTACACAAATCGACCTAATCCCGTGGTAAGCTCAATTAAGGCTTGTGATGTGGGTACCAGACGACAATATACATGTTTATATATAATATATAAATAAATATATGTATTTGTCATGTAGATCTCTAAATTAACTCCAACTAAGATTAGTAAGATACAAAGCGACAAGGACACATGGAAATGCAAAGCGACGCGGCAATAAAAAAAAACACTCTAAATTATTACACGGAATTTAGAAAGGTACTTTAGTTTTTTGAAGAAACCGCAAAAAGGCTGCTCAAATAGCCTTTAGATATATTTTTTCTATTCCTCCCCATGATGAACAAAACAAACACTAGGCCCCTAGTCCTGCTCTTCCTGGCTACTAGAGAAACAGGGCAAGGGGTGCTAAGAATCACCGGCACCTACCACCGGCTACCCACCCCCACGACGGACAGACGACCTTATGAAGGTCGCCGGGACACGCTGGATGCAGGTCGCATCTAACCGGTACATGTCAAGGTCCAGAGGGGAGGCTTGTGTTCAGCAGTGGACGTCTTATGGCTGAGATGATGATGATGATTTATTTCCAAATTCAGGTACACAAATAGAATCAATTTCCTTGACTGTACCAAGCTCCTTGAAAGCATTTCAATTAAGCATTTAAAAATGGAATCGAAACGGCAATTTACTACATTAACGAGTTTCCTCTAAGGTACAATTTAATGTAGAAACGACTGATTCCAAAAAAGCATATGTGTTGTTTATTCTAATAAAGTTAAGCTGTTGTTTTCCTAAATTCGTTTTCCATTTTCAAATTGGTTTTTCTGTTACTAATTAGAGTACTTAGTAAATTGTATAGGATTGGTAGTGAAGTAGATTAAGTAGGTATTTTAATGTTATTTGAACTGCTTAACAGCAATTTCGATTTCTTGGAAAATTATGTATGTATGTATTACGTGAAAGAGAAATGTTATGTTCAATTAGATTTAATTTTGAATAAATGATTTTGTCCGGCTCTCTCACTTTTCACTTTTTTTTATGTGACGAAGGTAGACAACTGGATGCTTAGCCAAGTTGCCAATCTCACTCACTCAGCACAGCACAGCTCACTCTTACGTAGTAGCGTTTCGTAGTTTTTCCTCTCTACCTTTCGTTCCTTTTCCTAGCTAGCTTTCGTTTACGATTGACGATTAAGCGTTTGCGGTTGGCAATTTGTCTAAGCACCTTGAGCTCTCCGCCCACCTGATGGAAAGCAGGAACTGAGGCCCATGGACATAGTGACCAAATAATCGCCTATGCGCTGCCTACCCTGAGGACTTAGATGGATTGCCTCTATCTATGCCAGTAATTACACCGGCTAGCTTACCCTCCTCGAACCGAAAACAAACAAACACTGCTATTTAGCGGCAGATTAACGGGTAAGACGGTAGTAGCTATCCGGGCGGACTCTGCACGAGCAAAACCCATCCACAAAACATGAAAAAATCATGAAAAATACTTTCAAACAAGACTTTTGAACAGAATCAAACCAGCCGTTATTGAATAACTACGGAACCCTACACTGAGCATTGCCCAATAGAAGGCAAATGCGCGTTTCTCTTTAGATAATAAAATTAGGGATCAACTAAAGTCTATGATCAAAAACGCCAATTTCATAGGTAATGGCCCAATAATTGGGTATACAAGTAGTAGCCTGATCAGTCAAATATCACCTTCATCTGTCATTCTAAAATTGGGTATCGTAAAACCCCGTGTCTTCGTCTGGTATACCTATCTTCGCCTAGTGTAAAAAGTTGTAGTTTCCGCATTAATTTTAGGGTACGATGCATAGAAAATTACTAAATAGCAAATATGAAAACATGTACTTTGCTAGAAACTGTAACTTTTCACGCTAGGTGAAGATATTTAGGTATCCTAGGCGAAGATACGAGAATCTACGGTAAGTACTTGCGCGTACTTACCTAATTCAGTATTCATGCCATTGCGCGAAAATACATACTTAACCACTCTTCTCAGTCCCCAGAAAAAACAAAACACACAGTTTTCCCATTACATTGCGATCGCGTTAGAACTTCTTCAGAAACCGAGTCAAAGAAACGGTTCAAGGAATTACTCTTCTTACTGTAATTCGATCACGACTGTGGTAATCCTGCCATGGGGATGTGAACTTTATGTGAAGGGACTAAAGACCATTCAGAACAATGAAGTTCTGAGGTAACAATAAACCGATGTTGTGTTGAGAACAAAGGAGCGTAGCACACAGGTGAATTACAGTAGTGTTGTATATTTTTAAAATATTCAATATTTTGTGTAACAACTCATTATGTTTTTGATTTGTATTTTTTTTAAATAGTAACACTACTATGAATATTTAGGTACATGCAAATATGAGATGGCATATACTATGTATATTTCAAGCATTTCCTTTTCAGAACCATGAATTCTTTCAATCTAAAACTACGACAGAAAACGTCCTATTTTTTAATCGTTTAACGTACTTTAATATTATATATAGCTGCATCCCGACTGATTTCATGTGTATAGTTAATCTCCGGGAAGGAGATGAGGTGGGATGTAGTTTCATATACCAACATATAGAGGGCGCTCTGGTGATCTCGGGAAAAATCTGACATTTGAGGATTTGCTTCCTGGTCAAAAAATGTTCGACGGCCCGGCCAAACGGTGAGACCTAGGTGGGAAGTGCTCGACCAAATGTCATAGGGAACTGCTGACAGTTTTTAAAGCCGCAAAAATTTTTGCAAAAAAAAAAAAAAATTTTTGCACCCAAATTTCAAAATGGTCCTTCGAGCCTGATTTTTTGGTGGGAGGACCACTGAGGGTCCTAGATTAGACCAAAAGTTTTTTTGTGATTCTCGAATCCCAGATGGCCGCCGTAGGGCCCGTCAAAGTTTGTATGGGAACTCTTAAACGGGGGGAGATAGGTGGGGGGTGCTCGACCAAATGTCATAGAGGACTCCGAGAGCCATTTGATGGGCAAAAAATTTTTGCAAAAAAAATTTTTTTTTTTTTTTGAAAAATTTTTTTTCATCCGATCAAGCTGGAAATCGCTGTGCGTGACTTTTGAGCTCTCCAGATTCCGAAAAATTTTTTTTCAGATTTTTTGCACAAAAAAAATTTTGTATGGATTTTTCGAAATAATGGTCCGATCGCGCTGAAATTTGGCATGCGGGCATAATTTGGGCCCAGGAATAATAATCTGAAAAAAAATTTGGAAAAAAATCCAAGATGGCGGCGACCCCGAACAAAAAGTCAAAATCCCAAGTAAGTTAAGCGAGCCCGAAGGGCGAGCTTCAGGCCGGGAGGCCGAAGGCCGACCCCGCGGAGGGCCGAAGGCCCGGAGCTTCACTCCCGGGGCCCATGAGGGTCCCGAACCCCAGTAATTTTGGGCGAGGCCGAAGGCCTCGCTGCAGGAGGGCCGGAACATTACCAGAACCAATATAAATCTATGTTAAGCGAGCCCGAAGGGCGAGCTTCAGGGTGGGAGGCCGAAGGCCGACCTCGCGGAGGGCCGAAGGCCCGGAGCTTCGACCCGAGTGCCCAAGCGCGTCACCCCCAAGTAATTTAAAGCGAGGCCGAAGGCCGAGCTTCGAGCAAATCGAGCTACCAAGCGTTCAACAACCCCAGTATCTTAATAAGCCGAGCCTGAGGGCCGAAGGCCCGATGGCGAGGCGTCAAGCCCGCGAAGGCCGAAGGCCGAAGGCCGAGCTCCGCGTAGGGCCGAAGGCCCGGAGCGTCACGATCGAGGTGCTCTCCGCGCGAGCCCGAGGGCCGAAGGCCCGACGGGCGAGCCCACGCGGTGAAACTGCCCTTCCTAACTGTCTTAATAAGCGAACCGGAGGGCCGCAGGCCCGACGGTTCGCTTCGAACCCCAGCGAAGGCCGCAGGCCGAGCTCCGCGTAGGGCCGAAGGCCCGGAGCGTCCCGTAGAGGCGCGATAGCCTGCGAGGCCGGAGGACGAGCTGCAAGAAAACAAAGCTTTTCTACGTATAATAAAATCTGTGTAACTATATAAGCTGAGCCGGAGGGCCGAAGGCCCGAAGGCGAAGCTTCGTAGCCGCGAAGGCCGAAGGCCGAGCTCCGCGTAGGGCCGAAGGCCCGAAGCGTCCAATACAGGCGAGCCAGCTCGCGAGGCCGAAGGCCGAGCTGCTTGAGTCCAGAACTCCCATGCTACTCAATGAAAAAGTGTAACATGAAAACGAATCGGAGGGCCGCAGGCCCGACGATTCGTTTCGACAATCTGCGAAGGCCGAAGGCCGAGCTCCGCGTAGGGCCGAAGGCCCGAAGCGTCCAACACAGGCGCGCCAGCTCGCGAGGCCGAAGGCCGAGCTGCCAGAGTCCAACGCACCCATGCTACTCAATGAAAAAGTGTAACATGAAAACGAATCGGAGGGCCGTAGGCCCGACGATTCGTTTCGACAACCTTCGAAGGCCGAAGGCCGAGCTCCGCGTAGGGCCGAAGGCCCGAAGCGTCCAACACAGGCGAGCCAGCTCGCGAGGCCGAAGGCCGAGCTGCTTGAGTCCAGAACTCCCATGCTACTCAATGAAAAAGTGTAACATGAAAACGAATCGGAGGGCCGCAGGCCCGACGATTCGTTTCGACAATCTGCGAAGGCCGAAGGCCGAGCTCCGCGTAGGGCCGAAGGCCCGAAGCGTCCAACACAGGCGCGCCAGCTCGCGAGGCCGAAGGCCGAGCTGCAGGAGTCCAACGCATCCATGCTACTCAATGAAAAAGTGTAACATGAAAACGAATCGGAGGGCCGCAGGCCCGACGATTCGTTTCGACAATCTGCGAAGGCCGAAGGCCGAGCTCCGCGTAGGGCCGAAGGCCCGAAGCGTCCCTCAGAGGCCTGACAGCTCGCGAGGCCGAAGGCCGAGCTGCAGGAGTCCAGCTCAAAAGCCCAAAAACTGCGATAAAAGTAGAAAATAATACAAAAACAATAATAAAAAAATTAAAGAAAATAAAAAATAAATCTCGAGTCCTCCATTCGTCCAGTCGACAAAAAGAGAGGCCCGCGAGGCCCTTGGGCCTCGCGCACAGAGCAAAAAACTAGTTAATATTATATATAGCTGCATCCCGACTGATTTCATGTGTATAGTTAATCTCCGGGAAGGAGGTATGGTGGGATGTAGTTTCATATACCAACATATAGAGGGCGCTCTGGTGACCTCAGGAAAAATCTGACATTTGAGGATTTGCTTCCTGGTCAAAAAATGTTCGACGGCCCGGCCAAACGGTGAGACCTAGGTGGGAAATGCTCGACCAAATGTCATAGGGAACTGCTGACAGTTTTTAAAGCCGCAAAAATTTTTGCAAAAAAAAAAAAAAAATTTTGCACCCAAATTTCAAAATGGTCCTTCGAGCCTGATTTTTTGGTGGGAGGACCACTGAGGGTCCTAGATTAGAAAAAAAGTTTTTTTGTGATTCTCGAATCCAAGATGGCCGCCGTAGGGCCCGTCAAAGTTTGTATGGGAACTCTTAAACGGGGGGAGATAGGTGGAGGGTGCTCGACCAAATGTCATAGAGGACCCCGAGAGCTGTCAGGTGGGCAAAAAATTTTTGCAAAAAAAATTGTTTTTTTTTTTCGAAAAAATTTTTTTCATCCGATCAAGCTGGAAATCGCTTTGCGTGACTTTTGGGCTCTCCAGATTCCGAAAAAAATTTTTTCAGATTTTTTGCACAAAAAAAATTTTGTATTGATTTTTCGAAATAATGGTCCGATCGCGCTGAAATTTGGCATGCGGGCATAATTTGGGCCCAGGAATAATAATCTGAAAAAAAATTTGGAAAAAAATCCAAGATGGCGGCGACCCCGAACAAAAAGTCAAAATCCCAAGTAAGTTAAGCGAGCCCGAAGGGCGAGCTTCAGGCCGGGAGGCCGAAGGCCGACCCCGCGGAGGGCAGAAGGCCCGGAGCTTCACTCCCGGGGCCCATGAGGGTCCCGAACCCCAGTAATTTTGGGCGAGGCCGAAGGCCTCGCTGCAGGAGGGCCGGAACATTACCAGAACCAATATAAATCTATGTTAAGCGAGCCCGAAGGGCGAGCTTCAGGGTGGGAGGCCGAAGGCCGACCTCGCGGAGGGCCGAAGGCCCGGAGCTTCGACCCGAGTGCCCAAGCAAGTCACCCCCAAGTAATTTAAAGCGAGGCCGAAGGCCGAGCTTCGAGCAAATCGAGCTACCAAGCGTTCAACAACCCCAGTATCTTAATAAGCCGAGCCTGAGGGCCGAAGGCCCGATGGCGAGGCGCCAAGCCCGCGAAGGCCGAAGGCCGAGCTCCGCGTAGGGCCGAAGGCCCGGAGCGTCACGATCGAGGTGCTCTCCGCGCGAGCCCGAGGGCCGAAGGCCCGACGGGCGAGCCCATGCGGTGAAACTGCCCTTCCTAACTGTCTTAATAAGCGAACCGGAGGGCCGCAGGCCCGACGGTTCGCTTCGAACCCCAGCGAAGGCCGCAGACCGAGCTCCGCGTAGGGCCGAAGGCCCGGAGCGTCCCGTAGAGGCGCGATAGCCTGCGAGGCCGGAGGCCGAGCTGCGAGAAAACAAAGCTTTTCTACGTATAATAAAATCTGTGTAACTATATAAGCTGAGCCGGAGGGCCGAAGGCCCGAAGGCGAAGCTTCGTAGCCGCGAAGGCCGAAGGCCGAGCTGCTTGAGTCCAGAACTCCCATGCTACTCAATGAAAAAGTGTAACATGAAAACGAATCGGAGGGCCGCAGGCCCGACGATTCGTTTCGACAATCTGCGAAGGCCGAAGGCCGAGCTCCGCGTAGGGCCGAAGGCCCGAAGCGTCCAACACAGGCGCGCCAGCTCGCGAGGCCGAAGGCCGAGCTGCCAGAGTCCAACGCACCCATGCTACTCAATGAAAAAGTGTAACATGAAAACGAATCGGAGGGCCGTAGGCCCGACGATTCGTTTCGACAACCTGCGAAGGCCGAAGGCCGAGCTCCGCGTAGGGCCGAAGGCCCGAAGCGTCCAACACAGGGGAGCCAGCTCGCGAGGCCGAAGGCCGAGCTGCTTGAGTCCAGAACTCCCATGCTACTCAATGAAAAAGTGTAACATGAAAACGAATCGGAGGGCCGCAGGCCCGACGATTCGTTCCGACAATCTGCGAAGGCCGAAGGCCGAGCTCCGCGTAGGGCCGAAGGCCCGAAGCGTCCCTCAGAGGCCTGACAGCTCGCGAGGCTGAAGGCGAGCTGCAGGAGTCCAGCTCAAAAGCCCAAAAACTGCGATACAAGTAGAAAATAATACAAAATCAATAATAAAAAAATTAAAGAAAATAAAAAATAAATCTCGAGTCCTCCACTCCTCCAGTCGACAAAAAGAGAGGCCCGCGAGGCCCTTGGGCCTCGCGCACAGAGCAAAAAACTAGTTAATAATATATATAGCTGCATCCCGACTGATTTCTGAATGACATGATTGTTCTCCCGGAAGGAGTTACGGTAGGGGTTAGTGTTATATACCGTCGTATAGAGGGCGCGCCGGTGACCTAGGGAAAAATCTGACATTTCAGGATTTGCTGTCTGGTCAAAAAATGTTTGACGGCCTGGCTAAACGGTGAGACCTAGGTGGGGGGTGCTCGACCAAATGTCATAGGGAACTGCTGACAGTTTTTGAAGCCGCAAAAATTTTTGCCGAAAAAAAAAAAAAAAATTTGCACCAAATTTTCAAAATGGTCCTTCGAGCCGGATTTTTTTGTGGTAGAATCTCTGAGGGACCTAGATTAAAGAAAAAGTGTTTTTGAGATTCTGGGATCCAAGATGGCCGCCGTAGGGCCCGTCAAAGTTTGTATGGGAACTCTTAAACGGGGGGAGATAGGTGGGGGGTGCTCGACCAAATGTCATAGAGGACCCCGAGAGCTGTCAGGTGGGCAAAAAATTTTTGCAAAAAAAATTTTTTTTTTTTTTCGAAAAATTTTTTTTCATCCGATCAAACTGGAAATCGCTGTGCGTGACTTTTGGGCTCTCCAGATTCCGAAAAAATTTTTTTCAGATTTTTTGCACAAAAAAAATTTTGTATGGATTTTTCGAAATAATGGTCCGATCGCGCTGAAATTTGGTATGCGAGCATTATTTGAGCCCAGGAGTGACAATCTGAAAAAAAATTTTGAAAAAAATCCAAGATGGCGGCGACCCCGAACAAAAAGTCAAAATCCGAAGTAAGTTAAGCGAGCCCGAAGGGCGAGCTTCAGGCCGGGAGGCCGAAGGCCGACCCCGCGGAGGGCCGAAGGCCCGGAGCTTCACTCCAGGGGCCCGAGGGGGTCCCCGACCCCAGTAAATTTGGGCGAGGCCGAAGGCCTCGCTGCAGGAGGGCCGGAACATTACCAGAAACAATATAAATCTATGTTAAGCGAGCCCGAAGGGCGAGCTTCAGGGTGGGAGGCCGAAGGCCGACCTTGCGGAGGGCCGAAGGCCCGGAGCTTCGACCCGAGTACCCAAGCGCGTCACCCCCAAGTAATTTAAAGCGAGGCCGAAGGCCGAGCTCCGAGCAAATCGATCTACCAAGCGTTAAACAACCCCAGTATCTTAATAAGCCGAGCCTGAGGGCCGAAGGCCCGATGGCGAGGCGTCAAGCCCGCGAAGGCCGAAGGCCGAGCTCCGCGTAGGGCCGAAGGCCCGGAGCGTCACGATCGAGGTGCTCTCCGCGCGAGCCCGAGGGCCGAAGGCCCGACGGGCGAGCCCACGCGGTGAAACTGCCCTTCCTAACTGTCTTAATAAGCGAACCGGAGGGCCGCAGGCCCGACGGTTCGCTTCGAACCCCAGCGAAGGCCGCAGGCCGAGCTCCGCGTAGGGCCGAAGGCCCGGAGCGTCCCATAGAGGCGCGGTAGCCTGCGAGGCCGGAGGCCGAGCTGCGAGAAAATAAAGTTTTTCTACGTATAATAAAATCTGAGCAACTATATAAGCTGAGCCTGAGGGCCGAAGGCCCGAAGGCGAAGCTTCGTAGCTGCGAAGGCCGAAGGCCGAGCTCCGCGTAGGGCCGAAGGCCCGAAGCGTCCAACATAGGCGCGCCAGCTCGCGAGGCCGAAGGCCGAGCTGCCAGAGTCCAACGCATCCATGCTACTCAATGAAAAAGTGTAACATGTAAACGAATCGGAGGGCCGTAGGCCCGACGATTCGTTTCGATAACCTGCGAAGGCCGAAGGCCGAGCTCCGCGTAGGGCCGAAGGCCCGAAGCGTCCAACACAGGCCAGCCAGCTCGCGAGGCCGAAGGCCGAGCTGCAGGAGTCCAACGCATCCATGCTTCTCAATGAAAAAGTGTAACATGAAAACGAATCGGAGGGCCGCAGGCCCGACGATTCGTTTCGACAACCTGCGAAGGCCGAAGGCCGAGCTCCGCGTAGGGCCGAAGGCCCGAAGCGTCCAACACAGGTGCGCCAGGTCGCGAGGCCGAAGGCCGAGCTGCCAGAGACCAGTGCTCCCATGCTACCCAATGAAAAAGTGTAACATGAAAACGAATCGGAGGGCCGTAGGCCCGACGATTCGTTTCGACAGTCTGCGAAGGCCGAAGGCCGAGCTCCGCGTAGGGCCGAAGGCCCGAAGCGTCCCTCAGAGGCCTGACAGCTCGCGAGGCCGAAGGCCGAGCTGCAGGAGTCCAGCTCAAAAGCCCAAAAACTGCAACGTACGTAAAAAATAATACAAAAACATTAATGAAAAAATAAAAGAAAATAAAAAACACATCTCCACGGCCTTGACCTCAGTCGACAAAAAGAGAGGCCCGCGAGGCCCTTGGGCCTCGCGCACAGAGCAAAAAACTAGTTAATAATATATATAGCTGCATTACCACTCATTTCTGAATGACATGATTGTTCTCCCGGAAGGAGTTACGGTAGGGGTTAGTGTTATATACCGTCGTATAGAGGGCGCGCCGGTGACCTAGGGAAAAATCTGACATTTCAGGATTTGCTCCCTGGTCGAAAAATGTTCGACGGCCCGGCTAAACGGTGAGACCTAGGTGGGGGGTGCTCGACCAAATGTCATAGGGAACTGCCGACAGTTTTTGAAGCCGCAAAAATTTTTGCGAAAAAAAAAAAAAAATTTTGCACCAAATTTTCAAAATGGTCCTTCGAGCCGGATTTTTTTGTGGTAGAATCTCTCAGGGACCTAGATTAAAGAAAAAGTGTTTTTGTGATTCTCGGATCCAAGATGGCCGCCGTAGGGCCCGTCAAAGTTTGTATGGGAACTCTTAAACGGGGGGAGATAGGTGGGGGGTGCTCGACCAAATGTCATAGAGGACCCCGAGAGCTGTCAGGTGGCCAAAAAATTTTTGCAAAAAAAATTTTTTTTTTTTTTTCGAAAAAATTTTTTTCATCCGATCGAGCTGGAAATCGCTGTGCGTGACTTTTGGGCTCTCCAGATTCCGAAAAAAAATTTTTCAGATTTTTTGCACAAAAAAAATTTTGTATGGATTTTTCGAAATAATGGTCCGATCGCGCTGAAATTTGGCATGCGGGCATTATTTGGGCCCAGGAATAATAATCTGAAAAAAAATTTGGAAAAAAATCCAAGATGGCGGCGACCCCGAACAAAAAGTCAAAATTCCAAGTAAGTTAAGCGAGCCCGAAGGGCGAGCTTCAGGCCGGGAGGCCGAAGGCCGACCCCGCGGAGGGCCGAAGGCCCGGAGCTTCACTCCCGGGGCCCATGAGGGTCCCGAACCCCAGTAATTTTGGGCGAGGCCGAAGGCCTCGCTGCAGGAGGGCCGGAACATTACCAGAACCAATATAAATCTATGTTAAGCGAGCCCGAAGGGCGAGCTTCAGGGTGGGAGGCCGAAGGCCGACCTCGCGGAGGGCCGAAGGCCCGGAGCTTCGACCCGAGTGCCCAAGCGCGTCACCCCCAAGTAATTTAAAGCGAGGCCGAAGGCCGAGCTTCGAGCAAATCGAGCTACCAAGCGTTCAACAACCCCAGTATCTTAATAAGCCGAGCCTGAGGGCCGAAGGCCCGATGGCGAGGCGTCAAGCCCGCGAAGGCCGAAGGCCGAGCTCCGCGTAGGGCCGAAGGCCCGGAGCGTCACGATCGAGGTGCTCTCCGCGCGAGCCCGAGGGCCGAAGGCCCGACGGGCGAGCCCACGCGGTGAAACTGCCCTTCCTAACTGTCTCAATAAGCGAACCGGAGGGCCGCAGGCCCGACGGTTCGCTTCGAACCCCAGCGAAGGCCGCAGGCCGAGCTCCGCGTAGGGCCGAAGGCCCGGAGCGTCCCGTAGAGGCGCGATAGCCTGCGAGGCCGGAGGCCGAGCTGCGAGAAAACAAAGCTTTTCTACGTATAATAAAATCTGTGTAACTATATAAGCTGAGCCGGAGGGCCGAAGGCCCGAAGGCGAAGCTTCGTAGCCGCGAAGGCCGAAGGCCGAGCTCCGCGTAGGGCCGAAGGCCCGAAGCGTCCAATACAGGCGAGCCAGCTCGCGAGGCCGAAGGCCGAGCTGCTTGAGTCCAGAACTCCCATGCTACTCAATAAATAGATTAAAGAAAAAGTGTTTTTGTGATTCTCGGATCCAAGATGGCCGCCGTAGGGCCTGTCAAAGTTTGTATGGGAACTCTTAAACGGGGGGAGATAGGTGGGGGGTGCTCGACCAAATGTCATAGAGGACCCCGAGAGCTGTCAGGTGGGTAAAAAATTTTTGCAAAAAAATTTTTTTTTTTTTTTCGAAAAATTTTTTTTCATCCGATCGAGCTGGAAATCGCTGTGCGTGACTTTTGGGCTCTCCAGATTCCGAAAAAAATTTTTTCAGATTTTTTGCACAAAAAAAATTTTGTATGGATTTTTCGAAATAATGGTCCGATCGCGCTGAAATCTGGCATGCGGGCATTATTTGGGCCCAGGAGTAATAATCTGAAAAAAAATTTGGAAAAAAATTCAAGATGGCGGCGACCCCGAACAAAAAGTCAAAATCCCAAGTAAGTTAAGCGAGCCCGAAGGGCGAGCTTCAGGCCGGGAGGCCGAAGGCCGACCCCGCGGAGGGCCGAAGGCCCGGAGCTTCACTTCCGGGGCCCAAGAGAGTCCCCAACCCCAGTAATTTTGGGCGAGGCCGAAGGCCTCGCTGCAGGAGGGCCGGAACATTACCAGAAACAATATAAATCTATGTCAAGCGAGCCCGAAGGGCGAGCTTCAGGGTGGGAGGCCGAAGACCGACCTTGCGGAGGGCCGAAGGCCCGGAGCTTCGACCCGAGTGCCCAAGCGCGTCACCCCCAAGTAATTTAAAGCGAGGCCGAAGGCCGAGCTCCGAGCAAATCGAGCTACCAAGCGTTCAACAACCCCAGTATCTTAATAAGCCGAGCCTGAGGGCCGAAGGCCCGATGGCGAGGCGTCAAGCCCGCGAAGGCCGAAGGCCGAGCTCCGCGTAGGGCCGAAGGCCCGGAGCGTCACGATCGAGGTGCTCTCCGCGCGAGCCCGAGGGCCGAAGGCCCGACGGGCGAGCCCACGTGGTGAAACTGCCCTTCCTAACTGTCTTAATAAGCGAACCGGAGGGCCACAGGCCCGACGGTTCGCTTCGAACCCCAGCGAAGGCCGCAGGCCGAGCTCCGCGTAGGGCCGAAGGCCCGGAGCGTCCCATAGAGGCGCGGTAGCCTGCGAGGCCGGAGGCCGAGCTGCGAGAAAATAAAGCTTTTCTACGTATAACAAACTCTGAGTAACTATGTAAGCTGAGCCTGAGGGCCGAAGGCCCGAAGGCGAAGCTTCGTAGCAGCGAAGGCCGAAGGCCGAGCTCCGCGTAGGGCCGAAGGCCCGAAGCGTCCAACACAGGCGCGCCAGCTGGCGAGGCCGAAGGCCGAGCTGCAGGAGTCCAACGCATCCATGCTACTCAATGAAAGAGTGTAACTGAAAACGAATCGGAGGGCCGCAGGCCCGACGATTCGTTTCGACAATTTGCGAAGGCCGAAGGCCGAGCTCCGCGTAGGGCCGAAGGCCCGAAGCGTCCCTCAGAGGCGTGACAGCTCGCGAGGCCGAAGGCCGAGCTGCAGGAGTCCAAGGCATCCATGCTACTCAATGAAAAAGTGTATCATGAAAACGAATCGGAGGGCCGCAGGCCCGACGATTCGTTTCGACAATCTGCGAAGGCCGAAGGCCGAGCTCCGCGTAGGGCCGAAGGCCCGAAGCGTCCAACACAGGCGCGCCAGGTCGCGAGGCCGAAGGCCGAGCTGCATGAGTCCAGAACGGGGGTTCTGGACATGTTACACTTTTTCATTGAGTAGCATGGGGATGCTACTCAATGAAAAAGTGTAACATGAAAACGAATCGGAGGGCCGCAGGCCCGACGATTCGTTTCGACAATCCGCGAAGGCCGAAGGCCGAGCTCCGCGTAGGGCCGAAGGCCCGAAGCGTCCCTCCGAGGCGTGACAGCTCGCGAGGCCGAAGGCCGAGCTGCAGGAGTCCAGTTCACAAGCCCTATTACTGCGACAAAAGTAAAAATTAATACAAAAATAAAAATAAAAAAATTAAAGAAAATAAAAAATAAATCTCGAGTCCACCACTCATCCAGTCGACAAAAAGAGAGGCCCGCGAGGCCCTTGGGCCTCGCGCACAGAGCAAAAAACTAGTTAATAATATATATAGCTGCATCCCGACTCATTTCTGAATGACATGATTGTTCTCCCAGAAGGAGTTACGGTAGGGGTTAGTGTTCTATACCGTCGTATAGAGGGCGCGCCGGTGACCTAGGGAAAAATCTGACATTTCAGGATTTGCTCCCTGGTCGAAAAATGTTCGACGGCCTGGCTAAACGGTGAGACCTAGGTGGGGGGTGCTCGACCAAATGTCATAGGGAACTGCTGACAGTTTTTGAAGCCGCAAAAATTTTTGCAAAAAAAAAAAAAATTTTTTGCACTCAAATTTCAAAATGGTCCTTCGAGCCGGATTTTTTTGTGGTAGAATCTCTGAGGGACCTCGATTAAAGAAAAAGTGTTTTTGTGATTCTCGGATCCAAGATGGCCGCCGTAGGGCCCGTCAAAGTTTGTATGGGAACTCTTAAACGGGGGGAGATAGGTGGGGGGTGCTCGACCAAATGTCATAGAGGACCCCGAGAGCCATTCGATGGGCAAAAAATTTTTGCAAAAAAAATTTTTTTTTTTTTTCGAAAATTTTTTTTTTGTCCGATCCAGCTGAAAATCGCTGTGCGTGACTTTTGGGCTCTCCAGATTCCGAAAAAAATTTTTTCAGATTTTTTTCACAAAAAAAATTTTGTATGGATTTTTCGAAATAATGGTCCGATCGCGCTGAAATTTGGCATGCGGGCATTATTTGGGCCCAGGAGTAATAATCTGAAAAAAAATTTGGAAAAAAATCCAAGATGGCGGCGCCCCCGAACAAAAAGCCAAAATCCCAAGTAAGTTAAGCGAGCCCGAAGGGCGAGCTTCAGGCCGGGAGGCCGAAGGCCGACCCCGCGGAGGGCCGAAGGCCCGGAGCTTCACTCCAGGGGCCCATGGGGGTCCCGAACCCCAGTAATTTTGGGCGAGGCCGAAGGCCTCGCTGCAGGAGGGCCGGAACATTACCAGAACTAATATAAATCTATGTTAAGCGAGCCCGAAGGGCGAGCTTCAGGGTGGGAGGCCGAAGGCCGACCTCGCGGAGGGCCGAAGGCCCGGAGCTTCGACCCGAGTGCCCAAGTGCGTCACCCCCAAGTAATTTAAAGCGAGGCCGAAGGCCGAGCTCCGAGCAAATCAAGCTACCAAGCGTTCAACAACCCCAGTATCTTAATAAGCCGAGCCTGAGGGCCGAAGGCCCGATGGCGAGGCGTCAAGCCCGCGAAGGCCGAAGGCCGAGCTCCGCGTAGGGCCGAAGGCCCGGAGCGTCACGATCGAGGTGCTCTCCGCGCGAGCCCGAGGGCCGAAGGCCCGACGGGCGAGCCCACGCGGTGAAACTGCCCTTCCTAACTGTCTTAATAAGCGAACTGGAGGGCCGCAGGCCCGACGGTTCGCTTCGAACTCCAGCGAAGGCCGCAGGCCGAGCTCCGCGTAGGGCCGAAGGCCCGGAGCGTCCCATAGAGGAGCGGTAGCCTGCGAGGCCGGAGGCCGAGCTGCGAGAAAACAAAGCTTTAATACTTATAATAAAATCTGTGTAACTATTTAAGCTGAGCCTGAGGGCCGAAGGCCCGAAGGCGAAGCTTCGTACCCGCGAAGGCCGAAGGCCGAGCTCCGCGTAGGGCCGAAGGCCCGAAGCGTCCAACACAGGCGAGCTAGCTCGCGAGGCCGAAGGCCGAGCTGCTTGAGTCCAGAACTCCTATGCTACTCAATGAAAAAGTGTAACTTGAAAACGAATCGGAGGGCCGCAGGCCCGACGATTCGTTTCGACAATCTGCGAAGGCCGAAGGCCGAGCTCCGCGTAGGGCCGAAGGCCCGAAGCGTCCAACACAGGCGCGCTAGCTCGCGAGGCCGAAGGCCGAGCTGCTTGAGTCCAGAACCCCCATGCTACTCAATGAAAAAGTGTAACATGAAAACGAATCGGAGGGCCGCAGGCCCGACGATTCGTTTCGACAATCTGCGAAGGCCGAAGGCCGAGCTCCGCGTAGGGCCGAAGGCCCGAAGCGTCCCTCAGAGGCCTGACAGCTCGCGAGGCCGAAGGCCGAGCTGCAGGAGTCCAGCTCAAAAGCCCAACAACTGCGATAACAGTAAAAAATAATACAAAAACAATAATCAAAAAATTAAAAAAAATAAAAAAAATATCTCCAATACCCCACTCCTCCAGTCGACAAAAAGAGAGGCCCGCGAGGCCCTTGGGCCTCGCGCACAGAGCAAAAAACTAGTTCCATTTTGTAACCGCTGACTGAAAAACCTTAAATTTACCTAATTTGGAAAAAAAAAGAAATAAAACCATGAAAACAGATAAGCTCGCGTATATTAATTTAAACTTCAATTCTAATTATTACTTCAATTCAAACGGATGACTGTCATCCGCAGACCAACCCTGTAAAGAGTTCGAAACGTCACGTCGGAATGAAGTTAAAATTAGTTAATATACGCGAGTTTATCCGTTTTCATAGTTTTATTTCATGTGTAATCCTCGCGGTAAACGAAGAAAATATTTGGAAAAAAAACAGGTTGCAGGTTAATCTTTAATTGCTTATCAATATTTTTAACTAACTTTATGTACCTACTTAGGTGGTACTTTTGACAGTTAAATGAGGAATATACAAGCTCTCGGGAACTCACTTATACCTATATGTATTGTTTGGTCCAATTCTGTATATTGTATACCTATCATACTGTTTTTCGACAAAACTGTCCCCAAATCGGCCGAAAGGTAAGAGATTGGATTCGGGACGCGCAGTAAAATGTCTCAGGAATTCTCCGGGAACATCTATTCCTACTGAATCGTTAAGCAGAACAATTCAGTGTCGCATGAGTTATAGATAAGAATACTACATAATATATGTATATTATGTAAGTATACCTATGAAAGTATGTAAGGGAAAGCGGGGCAAATTACCTACTCTTAATTTGTAAAAAGATCATATTTACCTTCTATTGTATTGAGTTGCTTTTGAAATAAATCAAAGAATGTTCTAGGTATCTTCCAAAAGTTCTTAAAAACAGATTAAAAGTCCATTAGTTGAAATTACCTCATAGTTACATGACCTTATATGAATCTGCTAGAGGTTCAACCAACACTATTGTTGACTCATTAAGGGTGCGGCTCCACTGACGCGGAGCGGAGCGGAGCTGTGGAAGCTCGACCAATGAGAGCGCATCACAGTGTTTCGATTTTTAAGAATGTAATTGGTCAATTCAATTCGCTACCTCTCCCCATTCGACAAGCCCCGAGCAAGGCCATTTTCAAACGACTTCTCCGCAAGCATCTTTTGACAGAAGAATATAGGTACATAGTTTCCTCCGTTCTTTAGATATATAAATCGTATGTATTAGTTTATTGTATTAATATATAAGTAATAATAATATGTAATTATATTGTAGGTTTAGCCTTGTTTTGTATACATTACTTATTAGGATCTTTTTTTTTAATAACAGTTGTTTCTATAAAGTAATCATTTCCTGCACCAACTTAAATGTCTCTGTTTGGCCCTATGGTTGACTGGTAGAGAATGCCATTTGGCATTAAGTCCGCCATTTGTACAGCATTGTTTGTTTTGTGCAATAAAGTTTAAATAAATAAATAAATTTTGCACAGCTCCGCTCCGCTCCGCGTCAGTGGAGCCGCACCCTAAGACTAGTTAAGTAAGGGTTATGGACAAGTTGCAGAAAATTCTTAAAATTTCAGGAACATACTCGAAAGTTTCCGAGAAATTTCATGAGTATTTAATAGTAAGTTCCAATTGAGAATGTTTCCATGAGAACATATAAAAATGTGTTATAAATAATTGTTTAATATCGTAAATAAGTAAACAAGGCAGTAAATATGACTCAAAAGGCAATTATCTAATACTCTGTTTGGTTTGGTGTTTAAAAAAAGGTAAACAATCTTGCAGTATCTTTTTATTGAAAAATGCATTTAAAAATCCAAACTAGGCACTTAATGAATCAAGAACAATGTAAATCACTGTATTTCCTTGTTGTATTATGTATATTTGCTAAAACTTATTTTCTACTCGTAGTTTTCAATAAAAAGATACTGCAAGATTGTTTGCCTTTTTTTAAACACCAAACCAAACAGAGTATAGGACGGTCTTGGCTTGATGAGATGATTTGTTAAATTTAGATTCCCGAGAACATTCTCTATGGAAGTTTCGCAACTTATGAAACTTCTCGGTACAATGCTAGTAAGGGCAAATAGGCAGTCATTATGACTTCATAAACAGTGCTAAACCATATCATCATCATCAGCCAATTGACGTCTACTGCTGGACATAGGCCTCCCCCAGAGAGTTCCACAAAGATCGGTCGTGAGCTGTTCGCATCCATTGGACACCCGCAACCTTTACCAGGTCGTCGCTCCATCTTGTGGGGGGCCTTCTCACGCTGCTCCGTCCAGTGCGTGGTCGCCACTCGAGAACACGGCGACCCCACCGGTCATCGGTCCTCCGGGCAATATGGCCAGCCCACTGCCACTTCAACCTGGCGATTCTTCGGGCTATGTCAGTCACTTTCGTTCTTCTGCGGATCTCGTCATTCCTGATGCGATCTCGCAGAGAAACCCCGAGCATTGCCCTCTCCATCGCTCGTTGAGTGACTCTGAGCCTCCTAATGAGTCCCATAGTAAACGACCACGTTTCAGATCCGTAAGTAATCACTGCTAAACCATATAGATATAAATAATGAAATGTAATGTAAAAAAGGACTGTAGGAACTTAAGTAATTAGATAGTCAGGTAAGGTAAGATATTGGATTCCAGGCGAAGTAGAATTTCCCGAGAATTCCCGGGCAAAGTTTGGGCTTTCTGCTGAATGTTACAATTTAATTATTTCTTACTTCTGTCCTTTCACAGTAATACAGATAGATAATACAGGTAAACAAGCTGACTATTATTTACAATAGCCGAAAGATGCTTCGATCACTATAAATTCGCTGTTCCGAGAGTCGTATTGCTAAGGCGTCAACATTTTTGACGGAAGGTTCATAAGGTTCATTGTGGCACAAGGGATCAAAATGATGAAAAGTCCAGATCTGAGAGAATCAGAGATCCGGTATTTTTTTTAAACACTCTGCTACATGACGTGTTAACGAGGTTTAAATGAAACGTCGATGTAATTAAAGTATAACGTATTTTTAATTTAAATTTTAAGACTATTTTAATGGATTATATTGCGTATTTAAATTTAACAACAAAATTTAATTAATGTACCATGTACCTACGCAATACAGGGTGTAAGTCTAATACGGGCGAAGCTCTTAACGGGTGTTAGTTTAGGACATAATAAATACATTCAGATAACTTTTACTTAAAATGAAAGCAACAAAATTATTCATACAAAATAATTCGGCACGCAATGTAGAGCAACATACGTGAGTTAAAAACTCGTTGACAGCTAATTTCAAAAGCAAATGACATAACTGCCATATCATTAATAACAAATATTCGTACCTACATTGCTGCTCCGATAATCTTAAAATATTCTGTGGGGTTATAATTAAGTGTAACTTTTAAGTAACTGTAGTCCATGATTACACTAATGAATCCCATGCCTGGTTTAATCTATCGCTCCTATTAGATTTACACACGGTATAATCCTTTAAAATAGTTTTATTTCACATGACTAACTATCGCGGTACCCGAAGAAAATATTTTTTATGTCTGTTAGCCACTCTGAGTTCCACTTGCAAAGTTTTAGGTTAGGCAATAACTAATAGTCTCAAAAATGTCGGTTATAATAATTAGTCAACTTGAATATTTCTCTTAATTTTATTTCCAACGTTTCAACGGCTAGATCATTCCCATTAATTTAAACTCATCCAATCAGCGACGACCACAGATAATATTCGAATGGCGATCAATGTTACCACAACGAAAACAGACATAAGCGCCTTATAAATTGTTTTTCTCCAATATGCTCGGAAATGTTCGCATTAATGTAGCAAAAACGAAACGCGAAGTACCTTCTTATGTACCAGCTCAAATTTAAAAAAAAAGATTTTCATTATTGTACAGTTTTTGCGGCCGCGAAATTGTACTAAAATCCATTAATGTATTGTTTTTTACTTCTTAAAAACTACTTTTGGACTTTGAAAAAAATGCATACAGCCAAATTCTAAAGCCACGACCAAACGCCTGGTCTGGATAGAGCGAGAGACGGCGATCAAATCTATGGCCGTCTCGTTCTATCATGAGTTACAAACGCCTCGGTGTGTCAGGTCGTGTAGGTACGGTTTAATGAAACCATAGATATCGTTACTATTTTTTATGAACGACCATGCATTAAAAAAAAGTTTAGGCGGGAATCATAAGAGATTTTTTCTTTTCAATTGTTATTCAATTTGCAAGAAAAATATTTTGTTTTATTTCCTTGCATGTTTGGAGAAAAGTCCTATATGTGCCTCGGACGGAAATAGAATTTCGTGGATTCGTATGTAATTGTCGGCCTCAGCTTCGCTTCGTCCGTCAAAAAATACTCATCCACGAAATTCGCTTTCCCGGCCTCTGCAATAATGTACTATTAAGCTGCGACATTTCAAATACTACTCAATGCTACGTGCGGTGCTACAAATTAAAAAGGTCTTAAGCACCATGTAATTTGTATTGAGAAAATACTTTTCAGATAACACCGGAATAGTGCTATAAACGCTTCTCACTGATGAAAAAAGGACTTAAGCGCCGTATACATTTCATTAGGATTCGTCTTTTCAGCCACGGACAATATATTGGCAGTATCACGATTGTAAAAAGACGTAAGCGCCATGTAAATTGTTCTCAGTTAGGTCTTTTCGTTACAACTAGTAGTGATGGATTTGGCGTCCAGCCAATAGCGCCATCTGTTGGCTTACTGCGTGATTGACATCCTCGGATGTCGTTTAGGAATGGCTGCCAATTAAAACTGATTTTAATTTAAATTGGATATAATTACCAGCGCTCTATTCACATGTTCAAATAATACTCCAAATACAAGGTAAAATCAAAAACATGGAGCAAGATAATTTATCTGGAATCTACTCGTAATAAATAATTATTTTGAGCTGGTATTTAGGTTCAACCAGAGTTGGGCAAAAAGTAATATAATTACTTCTATAAATTACATTTGTAATAAATATTACAAAGTACACATACAAAAGTAATCGGAAGGAGTAATCATATTACTTTTTGCCCAACTCTGGGTTCAACTATGGGGCTAGTTAAAAAAAACTGTAGTCTGTACAGAAATTTCACCTTCCTTCAAAATCTTAAAGGATTCTATCATAGAAATGATCAGAGATAGGTGAAACAAAATGTATTATGGAAGAGTTTTTTATTGTTGTATGTGACCCCATAATAAAAATAGTTCAAAATCATTAGTAGATTTATGCCCTATTAATTTACTACCTTGTTTCACGTTTTAGATTCCACTTTGTTTTATACCAATACAGTATCGTAACTTCCTTCCTTTCAGTATAGCGCTTCAAAACAAAACATTCTGCATAATCTGCTAATAAAATACATAAAAAAACGTCATCGTTCGCTCCCTCTAAGACTGAGCCACCAGCTATAATATAACTAACGCCTATGCCACACCGCTCCCGCTAACGCTCATGCTCGTTTCCGCTATCGCTCATGCCGCCCGGTGTGACGGTGCCAAGTCACGATTCCATCATAAACAGTCCGAACAAGCTGATTCTACCCTCACACAGCGTAAAACAGCGGCACTTATTTGAAATTTTCTTTGCTTTCCTTTATGTTGTTAATTTAGAACTTGGGTCGAACATTTTATAACTTCTAACTTTGTATTCGAACTGTTTTTGTTATGCCATGAGAAATTTTGTCACCACCCTTTTCCCGTGCGTCGTAAGATTTGACTAATCGGATTGAAGTGTCACTGACCATTCACATATTGGAAATTGAAGATGGGCAGCAGGGTCATTAACTCATCATAATGTCCTCTCCTATGACTACGAGTATGCGTATGGACATATTATACTTGCCGCAAAACTATTTGGTGACTGAGGGCATACTGCTATCTCTCTCACTCTGCCCTGGAACTAACAAGTGTAACGTAGATAGCAAGACGCCTTCAGTCGCCAGATTGTTTTGCGGCAGGTATAGGCGTTGTTGCTCATCCTTCCGTTTGGGTAATAAAATAATCACAGGAGATAATGGCGAATCTGAGCGGTTGAAACGGTCCTTGGAGAATCACCCTAGGATAGGGAGACCCGGTTTTGACCACTATAGTGTCTATTTTTCAGCGAACAAGCCTTAGCCGTGTGGTGACGGCAGTAAGAATACATTTGTCCCCACCTCAACTCTTTACGGGTGTCGTTAGAGTCGACTAAAGGATTGAAGTGTCACTGGCCATTCTTTGATAGATGATGGGCAGCAGTGTCATCATAGTGAGCCCATTACTGCGATTCGCTTGCCCAGCGTGGCGATTATGGGCATTTACCTCCTAATACGCATAGTTAATAGGAGAGGCCTACGTCCAGCAGTAAATAGAGATGGGCTGCTGATGATAGTGATGAATAATAGATAATCACGGCAGCTATTAATCTGAAATTATGTTAGGGCAGAGAGACCCGGTTCTGGCGACTGTAATAGTACATTACGATACAAGTGCGAAAAAAATTAAGTTCAAAACGAGTGGAGATAAATTAAAGCACGAGAGGGAGTGCTTAAATCGACACGAGTTACGAATTTAGTTTTCGGACGTGTATCGTACGAAGTTTTTCAGTACATTTGGCCCTCCGAAGATCGACCTGGCGTCAAATGAACCACTTCTCGCACTAGCGCATAAAAAAAGCGCCATTTGTACTGAAATATCTATTTTTCAGCGAACAATCCTTCAAAGTGCAATTACTGTAACATAAGTTACGTTTCAGGCCGTCGGCAGCAGATTTTTGGAACACCGGAACAATACCGGGCAAGTTTCGACATGTTACTAACATGCTGTGGTCCGCACATGGCGTCGCGGAAATTGCCGATTGTGAGTTACTGTGGTTTGCTGTGGTATGTTCATTTAAAATTGGGCCTCTGGCTTGTGAAAGACAATTATTTTAATAGGTATGGACGTTATGGCATGGTTTTCTCTGTATCTATAATCGAGAGACTTCCGACTGAGTCAGGTGGAATTTTACATAGAAAATTCTCCAAACATGCTGTAATTTTTTTTCTTGAAGTCAAACCAAAATTCAACATTTTTGGGGGGAACCGTTCCAAAATTTAACACATTTGCTGTGGAAATTAGCTTATTCTGCACAATTAACCATGACTTGTACGGGGTTGCGGGCAATCCGTTCGTCTCTCTAATAGTGGGTCAGTAAATTATGAAAAAAGAGGCTTAAAGAATACTTTTAAAGAAAACTATGTCCACAATAATCTGGCATGCTTTTTTTGAATAAATACGAAACCCTAAACTGAGCATGGCCCGATAAGCTCTTGGCCGGCGGTTTTTTGGTGATCTGACTGACGGACGATATAGTTATTTTTTTAAGTTTTATAGTTTTCTATCCCTATCTACTGAGTAACCGGCCAGTCAAGTGTAGTCTGTGTAAACTCAACCTATGAATCCTTAAGCTAAACGACAACCCTTTGCAATCCATAAGCTAAACGACAACCTTTTGCAAAAAAGGTTGTTATAATTTTCGAGCACTAGAACCTTATGAACGAGGTAAATTCCAGCGTTTACTTTCCATTTGAAACACTTGTTTTCAAATTCCTCGCGCAATTGGCCCAGTTCTATAATTATGTAAAGTTAGGTAAATTATGTAAAGTTGAGGGAAATGCTACGGGTCGGTGCTTTCGCAAATTGCTTGCTCTTTCTTCTACTTATGAGCAGTGTACGTCTGAACTATCGATATAGACGTATTGCCAAATATACAGGGCGTTCGAAAACTACGGGACATGACGGGAAAGTACCTTAGATATCACATTTAGAGTTTTTTACTGAAATGAGACTTCATGTTATTCTTAAAACTTAGTCATTCTGGTTTTACAGATTCTCTCAAAATCAATTAACTCGTCTGGGGATCTAACCCATTCGGATGGAAAAAATAGACATCTACTATTTTTATAACGCCAATCGAGAGCATGCAGCTAAAGAAATTATTATTTTAAAGTATCATAGTATCTCAAAAGAAAAGAATAGGGTAAAAAGACTAAATATTAATGATTAAAATTGCAAGAAAATTATGTATTGCTGTTCATACCTCTAATAGTAGCTAACTTGTCTTACAGAACCGATTAATGCAGAATTACTCGCTATTAAAAAAAAGATAAAGTCTCTATATACCAAAACAGTCTATCAACATTTTTAAAAATCCTTTCACTTCATCCGTCCGTTGGCTCTTTGGGTCGACGACATTCGTAGGATTGCGGGACACTTCTGGGTTAGATTGGCTCAGGACCGAGATGAAAGGCGTACTAGAAGAGAGGCCTATGCTCAGCAGTGAGCGATGGCTGAAATGATTATGATGATTTCACTTCATGCCTCATAGTCTTGGGACATGAGGAAGGGCTAGTTTCTCTTGTGTCCACTATGATGTTGCTGCTGCCCATCATCTAAAATGAAGTGACACTAAATTTCATTAGTCAACTCTTACGATACCCACGGAAAGATTTGGAGTGGTGATAAACGTATACTTACTGTCGTCACCACGCTGCAACTGGTACTATAAGTACTGAAAGTGTGCTTTTAAAAGCAAACAGTCTTCATACCATAACAGCGTATTCAAACACCATTACCTTCCTTCACGATAAAACGTTTCCTTCCCTTTCAAGTAAAAAGGAATAACTAATAAATAACGGGCAAGATTAATGATATTGCTTGTGTGCGCTGAAAAGGCTTTGCTAAGTATATGAACCAATGTCCCCTAATGCACAATCATCATATTTGTATCAAATGGCTTGATAAATAAGTAATACCTAAATAAAAAGATAAAGTCATAAACGTTTGTACATATTTATTTTCAAAACTACAATATGTACATAGATTAAATCTAACTAATCTACTTAACCTAACCTATATCTAAGATTGGCCCTTGTGGCATTGTATCGAGGATGCTGGCGGCATTTCCTCGCTGTATCGCAATACTGATGCGTCGTGCGAGGATGTCGCCAGCTCTTCGGTCTTTAGTTACATCAACCAGACGTTTCGCGATTTCAGGAAATAATTTGCGTGCTCGGTTACCGTCATCTCTAATAATACCAGAAGGCTCAATAAGAGCAAGTACCTACGTTGATCGTGGTAAACTTAAAATTGTATCCAATAACCCGTGCGACTTTTACCACGTTTATCAAATAAATCCACGTATCCACTCGACAAATAAGCGATAAAAATCTTTAGTAACAAAATAATAACCAATTGGTAATCTATTTGCATAATAAATCCGAATAAAATATTAGCTATAGCCTCGATAAGTAATAAGCATATAATAAACCTAATAGCGTGTTTCCGTAACTATACAAGTATATAATGTACATATTAAATGAATACTAGAGACAAGTAGCTATAATCAAGCAGCCGATGGGCTAGATCTCTTACTCTAGATAGAGTATAATATTCAATATTCAGTATATTAGTGCGTCATTGTTTGCAATAATATTTTGCTTTTTTTTTCGGGTAGGTGTATAAAAAGTAATAAGTCGCATCTGTACACAAAGTCTATTTATTAATTTATATTTAAAAGTTAGAAATTTTTTTTTTGCATAAGTTAATAGCTTTTGGTCTAAATATTGGTGTATAGTAAAGGAAGTAATTTCTAATGTGTATTTAGTGTAAAAATCAGCACAAACCTGCCTGTTGACCTTTGCACTCTTGTTTACACTTGTCAACTGTCACTCTTATATATATCACTGGCACTTGGGATGAATATGGATGCAGTAAACACTATCCTGGAGACACAAAGGAAGATGGAGGCATCTATTACCAAACGGTTCAGGGAGCTGGATGCAGCACTGAAGGTGGCGTCACCCCATACTCATCCAACTGTCAGTAGCCTAAGCAAGGAGGTAAATAGTTTCAAGGAACATGTATCGGGTATGCTAAACCTCCTTCAGCAGCAGATTCTTGGTGTCATGAGTATGGTGGACACTATTGAGATGCGGCACCGGAGAAAATTTCTGCTGTTTTCTGGCATTCCGGAGGAAAATGGAGAAGACATTTCTGGTACTGTAGCTACTATCTGCAGCAGTCGTCTACAGCTTGCAGAAGTTAATAAGGCCTCTATTCTGATCTGCCATAGGCTCGGCACATTGAGGAGTGGGCGCTCTAGGCCTGTTTTGGTGCGATTCAGTGATGTGCAGTTGAGGAGCTCTGTATGGGCTAAAAAAACAGCATTGAAGGGCACATCAATAGTTATTTCAGAGTTCCTCACTCGTGAGAGGCAAACTTTGTTCCATGCAGCCCGGGAGTTTTTTGGTATCCGCAGAGTGTGGACAATGGATGGCAATATCTTCGTCAAATTGCCCTCAGGGACAAAGCAGCGGGTACATTCTGATGAACAGCTACAAGCGTTGATGTCGCAGCACCCGGCCGGGGGCTCTGAAGCCGTACGCTCTGCCACTGTGTCGCCGCCGCCCGCTGACCGATCTTCGGCGCTGTCCGAGCTTGCGCCGGTGATTGACACGGCCTCCGGTGGTGTAAAGGTTCCTCCTGCGGCCCCTGTAGCAACCTCTTCCACCAGTCAGGGCTCTGTGGTCACTAGCAAAGGGGCAGCAGCGACGGCGCCTAGGAGACCTGCATCGAAGCGCTAGCCGACCCTACCACGTAGCTTGAGTTAGTTAGTAGTTATTAGTCACAAGTTTCCTGTTCAACAAACATGTTATTTTGTCCTGATAACTATTTAATTGTCTACCGTGCATGTTGTCAACTTTTGCTGGATTCAACTTTTTGCAGGTGAATTAAATTAAATTCAGTAGCCGTCATTGTGACAGTGACAGATGTTGAGTTTGCGTTTTGTTTTTGCGCAGTAACGATTTTTATTTGAAATGTAACTCCACTTAACTTTTTCCTTCTTTTTTTTGTAATCTTTTTTTTATTATTGTATTTTTCTCATTTGTATTGCTATTTTTCTCCTGTTTTATGGGTCTTTGTTTAATTATTATAAGAATGTTTGTTTTGTAATATTGGTCAACCGGCAGGGTAAACAGAACCTGTATTTTGGAAACTTATTTATAAAGTGTCTATACAGGTATATTATAACATTATTATATTTATTATATTTAGTATAATAATATATTTTATTATATATATATATTTTTTGTATTTGTACCTCGAAGTGAAATATGTCGGATGATGAATTTCTATCTGCTTGTGACTTGTCTGCTTCGTTCCACTCACTTGATACTCCGAGTTCGGACGGGGATCCTGATACTCTTGGGAACCGTCTGATGGCCACTTTTGGAAACTCCAGCAACCTTATCAACATCTGCCATATCAATGCTCAAAGTATTGCGAGCCACTATAACAATTTCTTAGACACCTTTTCTTTGTGTAGTAACGTGCACGCCATATTGGTTTCCGAAACGTGGCTTAAACCCGATCTACCCTCCACTTCTTATGGACTATCCGGTTTCGTATTAGTGCGTAACGATCGCACTGATAAGCGTGGTGGTGGTGTTGCCATATACCTCCGCAGTAATATTTCATTTAAAATTATCTCAACATCTTCCTCTAATTACTCTGGCTCGATTGAATATCTTTTCCTCGAAATCAATGTGCGGGGATCGTTGGCGGTCCTTGGTGTGGTCTATTGCCCTCCAAATATTGATTATTTTTCTGAATTCGACTCTTTATTAGCTCCACTTAGCGCCGTGTACTCCCATCACCTAATCATGGGCGATTTTAATACCAATCTCTTAAATGTAAACTCTAGATCTAGAAAACTTAGGGAAATTGTGGGTTCGGCTGGTCTCCATGTGCTTACGCTTAACTCCACTCATCATACCCACCACGCGGCGGATTCATGGCTTGACCTGATTCTCACTTCGTCCACAGAGCTTGTCTACTTCGGCCGCGTACGAAACCGGAGATTCGTAACCAATTGCGACAGAAGAAATAATCTACTTTTTACGATACTAGTTGCAACTCAAGGCTTTTTTTTACTCAAACGAAACCACGTAATTCTTTCGTAACTGGTTTCGAGCGACAATTTTTATGTTTTTTTCCGAAACTAGTTTCGAACGAGGGTACGCGGGATAGTCAGGAACGAACACTCATTGTAAATAATGAATATGTATAATTGTATATTCTATGTCTCTTTAATATCTATGGTGTATGTGCATTTAACATGGTTGTTTTTATTAATAAATAAAATACCGTTAAAACTGGTAAATGTTATGTATTTGTCTTTACATGTTATTAATTAACAATTCGTCATAATGTAGAGTTCTTTCATAACAATTTATGAATAAAAAAGAAAAGATGAGGCAATACAGTTAATTTTCAGCAACGCTTGTCTCATAAGACGAACTATGTCGTGAGTATGCACTCTATTAAAATCTTCTACAATGTCTGTCAATGATGAATGATGAATCTTCAAGAATTTGGCTTTTCTGAACAAACACCTGTTAAGGTGATAGAAACATCCCTTGATGACCACAGAAGGAAAGACTTTTCGAATTGCTTTCATTGGCGCTATTTCAAAGTCAACGGTATTTTTTTCTGGTTGCCAGTCTTTGAATTGAGATTGTATTAATCTAAACACAATGGTGTAAGTTTCACATTTTTTATCAGGAAGTAAGCAATAAATCAATGGTATTATATTTGACGTATGCCCATCAACTCGGTGAATGGTGTATAATTGTTTGAATCCTTTAGGGCTCGAACTAAACGTACCATCGCCCAAAATATGCATAAATCTTCCTTCTTTGATTAATGGTACAATTTTTTTACTGCAAAACAGCAAAATTTTTTTATCGTCATCCTCATATTCGACCAGCAGGAATGTTTTGAATTTTTCAGGTATTGTGGCTTCTTTACATGATGTAAATCGTAATTTAGGTGCTCCAAGAACCCTATTCCTTTCATTATAAAGCCCAGTCTTAACGTTTTGAAAACTGGGGATCGATTGTAAAAAGTCAAGTCCTTCATCCTCCAAATTAAATACCATGTCTTCGTATTGTTTCTGAATACTCTCGAAATTATGAGAACAGTTCCTCTTCAAAGTATCCAGTTCTTTCAGAATCTTATTGGCACAAAAATCTTCTTTACAGGTGTCAATATGAATTTTAGTTTTCACCACTTCATTCCTGTTATTGAGAGAGACACTGCCTTTACAACCCAGGCTACTATTATTAAAACAAAGCCAAAAAGTGCCACCGTTTGCGTAGAATTTCTTTCTATGATATCTACGACCATTATTCAATAATGATCTCCCACCCCTCTTTGTGGAAATGAAGTCTAATTCCATATTAATTCTGTTTGGCCGTCCTCTTATTTATCTTCACTTTACTTTAACTGTAATCAGCTAAAGGTTTTGTAGATGAAATATCAGAATTAAACTACATAAATGCACATTCAACACAGGCAATTGACATCGATAAAGAAATAAACGAGACATTGACAGTATACCCGGCCAACAATCTAGAGAGGGTTTAATGCTATCAATATCTAAAGAGGTTCTGATATCATTTTGAAAGTCTATTTTAGTTCCGTATTAAGAATGTAAAGTACGCTTACGTAATTCATTATTTTTATAGAAATTCCTACGTCGATACTAGTAACGTGTAAGGAAAAAAACCTATTGCTTAGTAACTAGTATCGTAAAAAGTAGATTATTTCTTCTGTCGCAATTGGTTACGAATCTCCGGTTTCGTACGCGGCCGAAGGGCTTGTCTACTTCGGCCGCGTACGAAACCGGAGATTGGTAACCAATTGCGACAGAAGAAATAATCTACTTTTTACGATACTAGTTGCAACTCAAGGCTTTTTTTTACTCAAACGAAACCACGTAATTCTTTCGTAACTGGTTTCGAGCGACAATTTTTATGTTTTTTCCGAAACTAGTTTCGAACGAGGGTACGCGGGATAGTCAGGAACGAACACTCATTGTAAATAATGAATATGTATAATTGTATATTCTATGTCTCTTTAATATCTATGGTGTATGTGCATTTAACATGGTTGTTTTTATTAATAAATAAAATACCGTTAAAACTGGTAAATGTTATGTATTTGTCTTTACATGTTATTAATTAACAATTCGTCATAATGTAGAGTTCTTTCATAACAATTTATGAATAAAAAAGAAAAGATGAGGCAATACAGTTAATTTTCAGCAACGCTTGTCTCATAAGACGAACTATGTCGTGAGTATGCACTCTATTAAAATCTTCTACAATGTCTGTCAATGATGAATGATGAATCTTCAAGAATTTGGCTTTTCTGAACAAACACCTGTTAAGGTGATAGAAACATCCCTTGATGACCACAGAAGGAAAGACTTTTCGAATTGCTTTCATTGGCGCTATTTCAAAGTCAACGGTATTTTTTTCTGGTTGCCAGTCTTTGAATTGAGATTGTATTAATCTAAACACAATGGTGTAAGTTTCACATTTTTTATCAGGAAGTAAGCAATAAATCAATGGTATTATATTTGACGTATGCCCATCAACTCGGTGAATGGTGTATAATTGTTTGAATCCTTTAGGGCTCGAACTAAACGTACCATCGCCCAAAATATGCATAAATCTTCCTTCTTTGATTAATGGTACAATTTTTTTACTGCAAAACAGCAAAATTTTTTTATCGTCATCCTCATATTCGACCAGCAGGAATGTTTTGAATTTTTCAGGTATTGTGGCTTCTTTACATGATGTAAATCGTAATTTAGGTGCTCCAAGAACCCTATTCCTTTCATTATAAAGCCCAGTCTTAACGTTTTGAAAACTGGGGATCGATTGTAAAAAGTCAAGTCCTTCATCCTCCAAATTAAATACCATGTCTTCGTATTGTTTCTGAATACTCTCGAAATTATGAGAACAGTTCCTCTTCAAAGTATCCAGTTCTTTCAGAATCTTATTGGCACAAAAATCTTCTTTACAGGTGTCAATATGAATTTTAGTTTTCACCACTTCATTCCTGTTATTGAGAGAGACACTGCCTTTACAACCCAGGCTACTATTATTAAAACAAAGCCAAAAAGTGCCACCGTTTGCGTAGAATTTCTTTCTATGATATCTACGACCATTATTCAATAATGATCTCCCACCCCTCTTTGTGGAAATGAAGTCTAATTCCATATTAATTCTGTTTGGCCGTCCTCTTATTTATCTTCACTTTACTTTAACTGTAATCAGCTAAAGGTTTTGTAGATGAAATATCAGAATTAAACTACATAAATGCACATTCAACACAGGCAATTGACATCGATAAAGAAATAAACGAGACATTGACAGTATAACCGGCCAACAATCTAGAGAGGGTTTAATGCTATCAATATCTAAAGAGGTTCTGATATCATTTTGAAAGTCTATTTTAGTTCCGTATTAAGAATGTAAAGTACGCTTACGTAATTCATTATTTTTATAGAAATTCCTACGTCGATACTAGTAACGTGTAAGGAAAAAAACCTATTGCTTAGTAACTAGTATCGTAAAAAGTAGATTATTTCTTCTGTCGCAATTGGTTACGAATCTCCGGTTTCGTACGCGGCCGAAGGGAGCTTGTCGATAGGGTTGGCCAGATCTCAGCGCCTGCGTTCTCTCATCATGACCTTATATTTATGAGCTATCGTATCCGACCTCCCAAACCTCAACCCACTGTTCTCAAACTACGAAGTTTTGCGAGGTTAGATATTGAAGTTCTAAAGCGTGACGCGTGCGCTGTGGACTGGACACCGGTACTTGCAGCATCGTCTGTGGACGAAGGGGTAGCTCTGCTCAATGAGACTATTTTAAAACTTTACGATCTTCACGCACCGACGCGCTCTGTCAAATTGAAACGATCTCCTGCGCCCTGGATTACGAGAGGTGTCCGGATAGCCATGACAAAGCGTGATCGAGCGTTCCGCAAATTCAAACGTAGCAGGTGTGATGATGATTGGCAACTCTATAAGACTGCTAGAAATCGGTGTAATCGGATGGTGAGAGCGGCCAAGCGTAAATATATCTATGATAACATTATTAATACATCACAAGCTGATACTTGGAAATTTTAGAAATAATTGGTGTTATCAAATGCCAAAGCTCATGCAATTCTTTCTCTTCTTTTTCCAGCAATGATTTAAATCAACACTTTGCTAAGAGCTCGTCGTTGGACCTGATGACCAAAAATTTAAGTATCTCTCATATTTCGGCCTTACCTTGTACATCTAATACATTCTCTTTTTCTCCCGCCACTGATGATGAGATCCGTAAAGTTATTTTGTCCATTAAGTCCAATGCAGTTGGTCATGATGATTTAAGTAGGTTTATGATTATTTGCATCTTAGAATGTATACTCCCAGTTATCACTTCTGTGATTAACTCTTCTCTGTTCAATGGGGTTTTTCCTTCAGCGTGGCGTAACGCATATGTCATACCTTTACCAAAAACTTCTAACCCCATTTCACTTAAAGATTTTCGGCCTATTTCAATTCTCCCTTTCATGTCAAAAATTCTAGAAGCTGTAGTCCACAAGCAACTCTCTGCCCACATCTATTCTAATCAACTACTCTCGCCCTTTCAATCTGGTTTTCGTCCTGGGCACAGCACTTCGACTGCCCTGTTGAACGTGGTTGAGGATGTCAGACTAGGAATGGAGAACTCTCTGCTAACTGTATTGGTCTTGATCGATTTCTCTAATGCGTTCAATGCTGTTAACCATGAAATCTTACTTGCTACATTGAGGCAGTTAAATATTTCATCATCAGTCGCTGATTGGTTCACAACCTATCTTCGGGATCGCCGGCAGGCGGTTCGCACTGGTCAGTCTTATTCGGATTGGCTAGAGTTATCTTCTGGCGTTCCGCAGGGTGGTATACTTTCGCCTCTTCTTTTCTCCATATTTATCAATCTTATTACTTCTCATATTAACTGCTCTTACCATCTATACGCCGATGACTTGCAGCTTTATACGCAGGCAAATACTTATGACATAAACAATGCGGTTGATAAAATTAACGACGATCTTAATCGTATTTGTATTTGGTCTCGTGATTTCGGAATCGCAGATAACCCTGCCAAGTGTCAGGCTATAGTCCTGGGAAGTACCCGCCTGCTTTCTTCAGCTGATTTGTCTCATATGGAACCAATTCTATATGACGGCACCGCAATTCCCTTGTCAGCGCATGTTAAGAATCTAGGTTTAGTTATCGATAGCTGCTTATCATGGGAGCCTCAGGTATCGGACGTCGGTCGTAGGGTGATAAACACCTTGCGGGTGCTTTATAGGCATAAAAATTTTCTACCGGTAACCACTAAAACTCTTTTAGTCCAGACTCTTATTTTACCGATTATTGATTACGCTGATGTTTGTTGCACCAACATAACCCAAGCCTCGTTATCTAAATTAGATCGCCTATTAAATAACTGCATCAGATTCATTTTTAACCTTCGCAAATATGACCATGTTTCTGCTTTTCGCCGCAAACTTAAATGGCTCCCAATTCGTGAACGCAGGTCATTGCGAATTTTATGTACCCTGTATTCTATTTTATTTGATCCTCTTTCACCCAAGTATCTTAGGTCCAAATTTGTTTTTGTAACTGCTCGTCCGGGGCGTGAGTTGCGTACCTCACGGACCCTGAAGCTTGGCGTCCTCCCTCACCGAACTGGATTCATGTCGAACTCATTCACCTGCCAGGCAATTCGGCTGTGGAATGCTCTCCCTCTGTCCATCAGACAAGCTCAAAGCAAAATTTCATTTAAAAATATGTTGCGTACACGGTAAAAACAGATCACTTCAACTAAAACAAATTTCTTCAATGCTAAGCAAATATTTTTAATCTAAGAATATGATCCTCTCTCTATAGCCGTAAAAAAATATTTTCTTAAAAACAGATTAATTTACTCTCAGTATTTGCTTTTTATACCAAGATAGTATAACTTGAATACAAATAAACAAAAATCAAAATAAGAATGCTTTATCTAATTGCTTTAAAATTAGTTTACTTTACTTCAAGAATCACAATTACTTCAAATAAGAAAACATGAAATCAAACTAAAACAATGTCACAACAATCAAGAATTTGTATCTTGCTAACAGAAAATTTTCTTGAATTAAACATTTTATGACTTTTTGTTATAAGACAAATCAGTGATCTTGGGCATAACGCCCATATATCTTATAATAAGCATTTTACTCTTGAAACCAGAATATAATTGAAGAAAAATGAATTTTTCAACTGAGAAATGCTGCAGTCAGACTGGTACAAATATATTTTAAGATAATACGTTTTTGATTTGATTCCAGTAAATATGCTAAGAATATATGTTTTCTCAAACAAAGATATCCTTTTTATCTGTGTAAGCATTTGTTCGAAAATATTCGCGACTAAGTGTTGTGTCTTGTCTCGCACCAGGTACAGATATATATATATATATATATATATATATATATGTATATGTATGTATGTAAATATGTCTATGTTATATAATATGTATTTAAATTTTGTATTTGTGTAAGTACAAGTATTTTATTTATATAAAATAATAATTGACTTGATTAAAGAATCTATATCACTAATGTTTAAATCCTGCACCAAACCAAAGCATTCTGTTTAGCCCAATGGTTGACTGGTAGAGAATGACTTAAGGCGTTAAGTTCGCCATTTGTACTCTTTTATATTGTGCAATAAAGTTTAAATAAATAATAAATAATAATATGGACATGAATACAAAATTGATTAAATCAATAATCAAACTATAATTTCTTGTATGGTTTCAAAGCTTTAAGGTGCCTTTTTAAAAAGGTTTGCATTTTTATGAGAATTTGCACGTGAGACTTTTTAGATTTGCGGTGACACTAACAATTTTAGCTGCACATGGAACGTGTTAAGAATCATTTAAAGCCAGTCATAAACTGGTAAAGCCAGCGGCGTCTAAGGGTAGAAGTCTATGCACGGTATACTAAGTCTCTGAATATTTCATGTGCTGAAAAATCAATGTTTCCACGGCATGCCACGCTGACGCTTGATCGATATGGCGGCACCAATGTTATGACCCCACATATGATATAGTAGGTAGATCATCATCAGCCTACGATAGTCCACTGCTGGACGTAGGCCTCTCCTATTAACTATGCGTATAGACGCATTAGGAGGTAAATACCCATAATCGCCACGCTGGGCAAGCGGATTGGCGATTGCAGTAATGTGTTCACTATGATGACGCTGCTGCCCATCATCAATCTTTTATCAAATAATGGTCAGTGACACTTCAATCCCTTAGTCGACTCTTACGACACCCGCAGGAGGAGTTGGGGTGATGACAAATGTATTCTTACTGCCGTCACCACACGACACTAGGTAGATGCTAAACACATACTTAAATACATAGAAAATAATCATGAGGACGTTACAAACGTTTGCGATGAACACACAAATTAAATAGCCTAAAGGTGCATTTAGACTAAACGAGCATTCGCTCATTCTATCTCAAACTCTACGAAATTCGTTTGTTACACAAAACGTGATTCGTCGAGATTCGTTGATTTCGTAGAGTGGGGGATAGAATGAGCGAATGCTCGTTTGGTCTAAATGCACCTTTATCGCTACTCGGTCGAGCTCAGTAGCCCTAGTTGGAAAGTAAATGATACGTTAGGTTTTGCTCGATATGTAATGCATTCTATCGCTGGCGCTATGACCTGCTTGACGTATCGAGAAAAACCTAACGTTTCCGATACTTGCAAAGTCATGGTACGGCTACTGGTGGCTTATGATGGTCCCGTTTTATCCATTTATCGTGCTACGTCACTTTCTTACTTGCATACTCGTTAGAACGTGACGGTAACAACGACAAACGATTACACGCGGTACCATCATAACCCTACTTCTGCAGGCCTGTGTTGTCACGAGGTGAGAGTGCGTATTCAAATATCTTTGAGCACCGTAGCGTCTCCAATATACACGGTGTTTTTATTTATTTCCGTTAAATGAAAAGGAAGCTTATTTAAGGTCAAAAATAATCAATTTCTCTAAGAAACTAGTGTCTCAACTCTTGAGTTATTTAAAAAATAAGTTTGATGACTTAACAAGTGTACTGCAACCTCATCATGTCACTTATTTTGACATGTTCCTGTTGCATACTCTGTGAATCCGTCACAGTGACATCTGTCAAAGTTACCGCCAATTGTACTGGGAGGTTATGAAAAGACGATTGTGTGTCTTGGATGTCCTGATATAATAAATATAGTATCCTGATAATAAGTGTTAGTTTCAATACAGTAAATTGGCGACGAGAAATAATGGCGTTAATAGGATGTATAGAACATTTTGACCCTGAAAAACAAGAGTTCAAGGACTATAGTGAGAGAATGGAACAATTTCTGCTGGTCAACAAAGTCGAAGACAACATGAAGGTGGCAATGCTCATTACCTTAATTGGACCGGTGACCTATAATGTGCTAAAAAATTTAGTCTCTCCAGTTAAGCCATCCACCTTAACCTACATGAGATTGATGGAAGTGCTTACACAGCACTACGTAAGCAAAAAATCAGCGGTAGCAGGCCGCTACGAATTCTACGCGTGCAAACAAAAGGAAGGGCAGACAGTAAATGAGTTTATTGTAGAAATAAAGCGAAAAGCAGCTTTTTGCAATTTCGGAAACTTTTTAAACGAAGCTTTAAGGGATCGACTCGTTTGTGGGCTCTCGAAGGAGCAATTAATTAAGAAGTTATTGACAGTGGGTGATAATCTTTCTTTCGATGAAGCAGTGAAAATAGCAATTTCATATGAGAGTGCAGAAAATGAGATGAGGAAGATTCAGCCAGAGATAAGTGTGCAGTCGCTGCAACAGCAGCAACATCAGAAGCAAGGTGGAAGGCGGCCTCAAACGCAAGCATCAGAACGTCCTAGAGACTCACGTTCACAATATTACAGGTCTGAATGTTATCGTTGCGGAGGGACACATGCGGCTGATAAGTGTTTCAAAAAAGAATGGATTTGTCACAACTGCAATAGAAGGGGGCACCTGGCCAGAAAATGCCGTTTAGCAGTCAAGCAAGTTGAGGAACAACAAAGCGAAGAGGGCCACGAAGATGCTGAAGAAATTATTCTGGGCAGCATACAACAAATATCTGAAGACAAGGATGCGGCTTGCTGGATGACGTTGTGACTAGAAAATGAACAATCCATAAAAATTGAAGTAGACACTGGAGCATGTAAGTCAGTTATCCATAAAAAGGATTATGAAAAGTATTTTGTAAAAAGAGATTTAAGGCAATGCAGTTATAAACTGAATTCAGTGTCTGGTGAGAAGTTAAAAGTACTAGGATCTGTAAAGGTTTGGATTAGTAGTGTGAAAAAAGTAATGTATTTAATTGTACTTGACTGTGAAAAGTATTTTCACCCATTAATGGGTAGAAATTGGTTAAGAGTGTTATTCCCCAACTGGAAGAAAGTGTTTGAAAGTAATTTGAGAAGTATGTTTAGAAGCATGTTTAGGAAAAATAATAAGGGACAAATAGGCTTGGTGGATGACAACTTGGAAAAAAAACTGGTACAAAAATGTAAAAGTAAATATAAGAAAGTTTTTGAGAAAGACCGGTCATCTCACATAGTCAATATGAAAGCTAGTTTGAAACTTAAACAGGGAGCTGAACCAGTCTTTCACAAAGCTTACACAATCCCATATTCTAAGAAAGAAGTAGAAAAAGAAATAATAAACTTAGAAAAAGCTGGAATTATAGAGAGGGTAAAACATAGTAGATGGGCTAGTCCGATAGTATTAGCTCAGAGACAAGATAAAAAATTACGTGTATGTGTTGATTATAAAGTCACTCTTAACCCAGTTTTAGACACAGAGCACTATCCTCTGCCTATACCTGAGGACATATTTACGGCATTAAGTGGTGGTAAAGTTTTTTGTGCATTAGATTTAACTGGAGCTTATCAACAGCTATTGTTAGAGGATGCAGCCCGAGAATATATGACAATCAACACACATCTAGGGTTGTTTCAACCAACTAGGCTGCAATTTGGTGTGTCAAGTGGTCCCTCTGTTTTTCAGTGCGCTATGGATCTAATATTACAAGGATTGAATAATGTAAAATGTTTCATTGATGATGTAGTAATAAAAGGAGATAATGTGTTAGACTGTTATGAACATCTGACTAAAGTGTTGGATCGATTGTTGGCATACAATGTGAGAGTCAATTTGGATAAATGTCAATTTTTCTGTACTGAAATAAAATTCCTTGGTCAAGCAATTTGTAAAGAGGGTATCAAACCTTTACCTGAAAAAATTGAAGCGATTGTTAATGCTCCAGCCCCTAAAACAGTAACTCAATTGCAAGCTTACCTTGGACTTTTGAATTATTATTGTAAATTTCTACCAAGATTGTCAGAGTTATTAAATCCACTTCATGAGTTATTAAAAAAAATTGCAAGTTTACCTGGTCCAAGGAGTGTGATCAAGCATTTGAAGGTAGCAAACAATTATTGGTAAATAATCGGTTATTAGCCCATTATGATAGCAGTAAAGAATTGTATTTGACTACTGATGCAAGTGAGTATGGGGTGGGAGCTGTTCTTAGTCATAAGATTGATGGAGAACCCATCAGTTTTGCATCAGGTACTTTAAACAGTGCTCAGAGAAATTATGCTCAAGTGGAGAAAGAGGCATTAGCCTTGATATTTGCTATAAAAAAATATCACAAATATCTGTATGGTCGTAAATTTATTTTGGTAACTGATCATCAACCTTTAAAATTCATTTTCGATCCACTAAAGAAAATACCGGTAACAGCAAATGCGAGGCTGCAACGATGGGCTCTTTTTCTATCTGGGTACTCGTATGAAATAGTATATCGAAAAGGCACTTTGTTAGGTAATGCTGATGCCTTGTCTCGGTTACCCTTATCAGAGGTGGCTGACATGACCGACTCAATTAGTTTTTTGAACTTTACAGAAGATCTTCCCTTAGATTTTAAAGATATTGCGTTCTACACTCGCACAGATCCGATTTTATGTAAAGTATATGAATATGTTACTTCGGGATGGCCAAATAGTGTTGATAAAGACGAGTTAAAACCGTATTTCTTAAAGCGTGCTGAATTATGTACAGAACAAAAGTGTTTACTGTGGGGCAGTAGGGTCATTGTACCTGCTAAATTAAGACCTAAAGTTTTGAACATGTTTCATGAATCTCATCAAGGAATGGTAACGGCTAAAATGTTAATGAGGGAATACTGTTGGTGGCCAAATTTAGGAACAGATATTGAAAATGTTATACAGGCTTGTGAAAATTGTCAGAGTACTAGGAATTTCTCCAACACATCCCCACTGGTTAATTGGAAAAAAACTGAGTGTAATTTTGAAAGAGTGCACATTGATTTTTTCCATGTTATTACATACCTTTTGATTGTTGACTCCCGGTCTAAATGGTTAGATGTGCATATTATGCAGAGCACCACAGCCTCAAATGTAATTGAGAAGCTATGTAAAACTTTTGCAATCATTGGCATTCCAGCTTGTATAGTTAGTGATAATGGTCCTCCTTTCAACTCCTCAGAGTTTATTAAATTTCTGGAAGCCAATGGATGTAAAGTAGTAAAAACTCCTCCTTATCATCCCGAATCGAATGGAATGGCTGAGAGAACGGTGCAAACGGTTAAAAATTTTCTTAGTAGACTAAAAAGAGAAAATTCCACATTGAGTCCAGAAGTGCAACTGCAGAATTTTCTTTTTATGTATAGAAATTCACCTAATTCAACAGGTATGACACCAAATGAAATCTTATTTAAACAAAAACCACGATGTCGATTTGATTTAATGAAACCAACTAATATAATTTCTAAGAACAATGTAAAAGAAGCTTATGGAGGAAAAATCTTCTTGTTTAATGAAGGTGATTTAGTTTGGTGTAAGAATCTTAGTAGCGGGAAAGGATGGTTAAAGGGAAATATTATAGAGAGATTAAGTAAAGTTAGATATGTAGTAAAAGTGGATGGAATAAATAGGCATTATCATGCATCTTCTATTAGGCCTTGTAAATCTTATAGTATAGACTTTGATGATAAACCAGAACTGATGCAGGAAACCTTGAGCAGTGAATCTTTACCAATAAGCAGGGAAATAGTTCCTACTCCTGTAGAAAATGATAATACAGACTTAAATTATAGTATTCCTAACCAGGAAGATTCAAATGGAACAGCGGAGCTAAACAGAGAAGAGTTAAGAAATGACTTAATGGGGGATTCAACGATTAGGTCTCCATCACCAGTTCTAAGGAGGTCAGTAAGAGAAAGAAAACCTCCTCAACGTTTAAATTTGTAAAAAAAAGCATTTTAGAATAAGAACGTTTGTTGTTTTAACTTTTATTTTTTTTATATTCTGTTTGTTAACTTCTTTTTAAAAAAGGGACGAATGTTGCATACTCTGTGAATCCGTCACAGTGACATCTGTCAAAGTTACCGCCAATTGTACTGGGAGGTTATGAAAAGACGATTGTGTGTCTTGGATGTCCTGATATAATAAATATAGTATCTTGATAATAAGTGTTAGTTTTAATACAGTAAAGTTCCGTCAGTCATCTGAGATTTTATTCTTAAGGTTCTCTCACACTTGCCATTTCAATTATTAATATTATGCACGAAAACAATTTTTTTTTACAAAATTAACAAAAGCCTATATAATATACCTACCAGGCAACTTTTATTAATGTCCCAATTAAGGTTACTTTTAATGTAAAAAACACCCTGTTTAATCCAATATATAATATGGCGACTTTACCAGAAGAGCACTCTAAAGGTGCGTTTAAACCAAAAGAGCATTCGCTGTTCTAGCGCCCGTTCTACGAAATCAACCAATCACGTTTTGTGTACCGATCGAATCTCGTAGAGTGGGAGGTTAGAACAGCGAATGCTCTTTTAGTTTAACCGTACCTTAAAAAAGCATAAAAGCCGTATCGATATAAACGAGTTGTGTAAACAGCACTCGAGTCACTCGACTCATTTTCACAAACACTAGTATCGCATTAAACAAATTGAGCCCCGATTTAGATCCTTGATTATGTGAGGTAAACAACACAGCTTATAAAATACAGATAGTCCGCGATTAGACAAACGGTCAAGCCTCAATTATGATCCAAAAGTACTACTTTTTACTCCATCATTAAGTCACAAATTTAGGTATCTTCATTCTACTGAATGTAACAAAATCTTCATTATTTGTACATGTACCAGCTGTTAACTTTTGGGTCAATTTCAGAAAAAAAAATATATACATGAAATAAAACCGTACAAAATATTAAAAAATATTATAGTCAAAGGCCTTTAATGAAACAAAAATTAACGTCTTCATTTTTGTATTACAAAGTTAAATTTTGAGTAACAACTTATGGCAGTAAAAAATGCAACAAATCCAAATTTTTTATGACCGATCTACTATATGCACCTACGTGTTTTAAATTTGCGGCCTATTCCTACTGATAACAATTTTTGGACAGAGTATAATTATCATAATTATAGTTTGTATAACTAACAAAATTAATGCGGTCATATATTTTGTTTTCATTAAAGCCTCAATCTAAAACTTTGCCCACCGAGTTGATAAAGATAATTTTTCCAAATGACTATGATATAACCCATTTATAACCTCGTTGATGTTACTAGTTTACATGGGCAACAGTAACAGTATGTACTCATTACTCAACACTGTAAAAACCAGACCGTAATAATAAATCAGTGACTAGTAGACTAAGTTTGCCAGAGCGCGTTTTATTTAAACAATGAACCCTCTGCTACACACCCTTTTTATCACGCTATCATGTCAGCTTATCATTAAAATGACGTAACAACGATTGGCCATTAGATTGATATCAGTTATTAAAAGTTTGTTAATATTTCCCCTTTCAAGTACTCGTGTTTTGGGCCACAAGTTGGATGGGTTTAATGTCTTTTTGTTTTGATGTCAGCGTGTCAAAGTCAGGTGACGTTTCTGTTAGAATATTTGGTGGGACAATTTAAACTTTAATGTTCAAGACACTTGCCGCTTAGGATTTCGCAAAGGACTAAAATATGAGGTTCTTTTTGAGGAGTATACAATTTTTTTTCAGCAACCTTCGTAATCTAGTTGTTAGTAATGAATGACTAATGAACTTGCCAAAGATACTGGAGATTCTGGGTTTGATTCTTGGCGATAGAATTTATTTGTGTGTTTTAATTAAAAGGCATTGGTTTCCTGACTTATTTTGCTGTCGCTATGTACTTCGGAGTTCATACTTAATATTAATCGCAATTTTTCTTCATTTTGAATATAATTTTGGGAATATTCGTGAAAATACAATACGAAAGCATAATTCAATAGGTACTTACACCTTGTTGTACTTAAAAAAACGCATTTGTGTTACGTAAACGTATCAAATTCTAGATCTAATATAGGAATTGATAAAAGAACAATTAAAACTTTCCGATATTTTCAGTCTTCAATAAACTAAACCGCTAGAAAATCCCAGACTAAACGAGGTGTCACTGTCAGTCACCGAACCCGATAAATATCCTCGTCAACCTGCGTATCGGACAACTCCGAACTTACCCGAACTTTACCGAACTCCGCCGAACTCGTTCAAACTTGTATTCTTCCCGAAAGGATTCCGTCGGTAATGCTCTTTTCTTTCATAAAAACGGCGTATCATCACGACAAAGTAGTGTAACATACGACCTTTTACTTGAGGGAGTATTTGGGAAACTGTATGGGGATTTAGAAGTTTATGTAAATTGGTAAAAAGTTTGTTGATGGTGGATGTGTTTTGCGTATGTTACGGGCGTTTGCGGGACATCTAAATAGTAAATATTTACGGTAGTTGTTTTCATGACAAGCAAATTACATGAAACATTACTTATCTACAGGGTTCGGATATCTCGTAGCACGGTAAGACGTTAGAGAATCACGGAGTCGATTTTAACATAAAAGTCAACTTATACTCATACTCATCCTCATGTATAATATAATTAGTTAATTAGTCAAAAAATGCTTTTAATTTCATTTTATCTACGTATTCTATGGATATTACAAACTAGAAGCTTAGTTAATAATATTTTTTGTTTGTGTATTCTTTAAGTAATATACATAAAATATATACGAGATATCCTAACGCTGCTTATCTACTTCATTTGACAATCAATCCATCCAGATCGGCTCTAGTCTAACGACATTATTAGCATTACTCAAAAAGTTTGTACGTCGACGTCAAAGATATCGTAACGGTTTAGGTGCCAAAAATCTTTTCATCACACCAGGATGCTTAGCCAAGTTGCCAAGCGCTAGCGCTTAGTAGCGTATCGTAGTTTTCCCTCTCTGTCACTCTTTCATATTAGAGTGACAAAGACAGTTAGCTGCGATTGACGATCAAGCGCTAGCGATTGGCAACTTTGGCTAAGCATCCTGTTCGGTAAGTGCGCCAATACGCTGCGGTGATGCGCGCCGTAGGTGCGTCATTACGTCATAGTAGGCCGTTAAGGATTTTCATACAACATTACGTCGCACTAGCGCGGTCCGGCGCACGCCGCGCGCCGCGCCGAGATTTCTTTTATGGAAATGATGAAATTAAGTCATCCCTGATTTAGACCATTTTAGAGTAGTTTTGTGAAAATATATTGTTTTATTTACTTTTTTGCATCACAGGTGTGATGAAAAACATTGTGTGTACCACGGGCGGTACAAGAATTATGAACTCGTGTGAAGTAAAGCCCGCGCCTTCGGCTTGGGCTTTACTTTCACACTCGTTCGCAAATTCTTACTTACCGCCCTAAATACACAATGTACTATTATTGCCTTGAAATTAAGGTCGTGTAAATATATTTTTGGCACCTAAACTGTAATGATATCTTTGACGTCACCTACATTTGGATCACGTTTTCGATATAAAAAAAAAAATTAAGCTGGTGGAGTAAATTATGTTAAGCCATGATCCACCACATTTCCCAAAATGTCACAATCATGTTTATTTATGAAATATTCCTTTTTTGTGACCAAAAATGAATATATGTATAAATGTGGTAACCAAAAAAGGCTTCCATACAAACTTTCTGGGACATTTTGTGAAACATCAGGTTGTATTGTAATTTTCCTGATTTTTTCATTAAACCCAAGAAACATGGAACTTTATCATCAGATGACTCCGTAGATACAAAAATAGCAAGGCATGATTGAAAAACTTGTATTATCATATCATACATTCTATGTAGTTTTTTGAAACGTTCTTTATTTATAGGTAACGCAACAATAATAAAACTAAGGGCTGATTTTTCAATCGCCAAATAAACCTATCCATTAGTTAAAATTATCACCATCCTTTTCTAAAATCATCAGTCAAAAAAGGACAGGGCTAACATTTACTTGATAGGTACTGTTAACTGGGGATTGAAAAATCAGTCCTAAGGGGTGATTTTTCAATCCTCAGTTAAAAGTATCCGTCAGTTAAAAGTATTACCATCCTTATCGCTGGTCATCTGTCAAAAAAGGATAGAGCTAATATTTATTTGACAGTTACTGTTATCTGGGGATTGAAAAATCAGTACTAAAGAAAACAAAACTTAAAAACTATTATTAAAATTGTACATAAAAACTAAAAATTTAAAATAAGAGTACCAAACGTAAGTCCCCCATATCTGTCCCTAGCGGACGGGTGCTCATAAGGCTGGTTATATTTTCACGCTGAATAGTTATGCCTATTCCTTAGCCTAGGACTGAGCCAGCCTTAGGGTCACCAGTAGACTCGATTAATTTCGTTCTTTCTTAAATGCTTGCATTACAAGTAGGTATGAGCCAGCCTTAGGGTCACTAGTAAATTCGATTAATTTCTTTCTTTCTAAAGCGGTGTTTCCGGACCGATACGACCTTCAAACCTTCATGAAAAGAGCGTACTCTCACCTTAAAGATCGGCAACGCATTTGCGACGCCCCGGGTGTTGCGGGTGTCCATGGGCGACGTTAATTGCTTTCCATCAGACGATTCGTCTGTTCGTTTGCCACCTATAGCATAAAAAAGCTTACTTTTTATGAAAAACTCCAGCTGATATTCAGGCATCTTTTGTTCGTGTTTATAGCCGATAGTTCATAGCTTAGTAGCTCGCGGTGAGACCAGTGCCTTATTGACCGAAAGTGTACCTACTTAATATAAAAGTGATATCAAAAAATCTCAAGTCAAAGCTTACTGTGGGTTGATTTGTTGATATTATTTTCAGTGTCACAAAAAACCTGCTTATACTACAGCAATAGGAAACGTTATAAAAACGTCAAATATTGGGTAGCACGCAAACTTCGTCGATACGTCAATTCAGATTTAGCGATCCAAGTTAAATCGAGTACGGTACCCTTACCATTCATTCGTGTGAAGCTACCTAGTCGAGTCGCTATCGAGTCCATAATTATTCCCACGAGGGTGCTTACACAAGTTGCCAATCGCTAACGATTAATCGTCAATCGTAAACGAAAGGCAGCTAACTGTCTTGGCCGCACTACTGTGAAAGAGTGACAGAAAGGGAAAATACGATACGCTACTAAGCGTTAGCGATTGGCAACTTGGCTAAGCATCCAGGTCATCTGAGTGACGTATTTATTAAGCACAATCTCACTTGCAAAATATAACCGTTGCCGTAGCATTAATTGGTAAGTAAGGTAAGCGATTATTCGATACGTAAAACAGTAGATTACGTTTGCACTCATACATGTCAGTGGTAGATTCCGTGTTCGGTAAACGTACACGTTACTGACCGACTCGTGGTCATTGCACAGGAAGCTTTATCGAATGTAAAAACACCATTTATTACATAAAGCATTTTTCTAGGGATTTTATAATTATGTTGTCGGTCGAAAAACAAATGATAGTTTATAATATTTTAAGTTATAAGTATTTACAAAAACACCTAAGTCTTTCAGCCTTATCTTTTCCATTTATACATGAGTGCCAATACATATAATTAAATTATATGGGACTTTGATCCTATAAACTCCACCTTTGTAGATAGGTAATCGAATCTAGTGATTTGTTCAAAATTCTATAGGCTTATGACGGTCCCGTTTTATCTATTTATCGTGCTACGCATCATTTTCGCAATTACATACATGTTAGAACCTGACGGCAACAACGACAAGCGATTAAACACGGTACCATCATAAGCCTACTAGTATTTGTTTTTTATTTTCGAACTGGAATTTACACAAGCGAGGTTACTCTTTGTTTCGATCAAAACTCACAGTTTTCCCGAAGTTTTCGAGAAACTCATAGTAGTGACACCAAAGTCGGTCAGAGAATAAACATAAGGTTCGCATGTCGCAATATCGAGTGTCGTGTCGATCGATCGCTTTGTGGAAATGGTGACAGTAAAAAATAAGGTTGCGAAGTTGACACGATTTTATTGGTACTTGCAGAACTGAATATTAAAACTAAATCCTGTTCAATACCTTAAACTTTCATACTTCTAGAACAGGCATGATTGCTGAAATAAAGAAACCTGAGTACTTAAATATTTTAGTCATCAACAGTAAAGGTGCATTTAGACCCAACGTGCATTCGCGATTGTAACCCCTACTCAACGAAATTCGATCGTTACACAAAACGTGATTCGCTGATTTCGTAGAGTGGGGGATAAAATTGCGAATGCTCATTTGGTCTGAATGCACCTGAAGAATACATTTGCCACGACCCCAACTCTTCCTGCGGGTGTCGTAAGATTCGACTAAGGGAATGAAGTGTCACTGATCATTCTTTAATAGAAGATTGATGATGGGCAGCAGCGTCATTATAGGGGACACATTACTGCGACCGCCAATCCGCTTGCCCAGCGTGACGATTACGGGCATTTACCTCCTAATGCGTCTATATGCATAGTTACTAGGAGAGGCCTACGTCCAGCAGTGAACTGAGATAGGCTGATGTATGTATGTGAGTATTAATGGATATGTCAATTGTTACAGAAGGCGTGACGCAGTGATGCGAAAGATCAGAATCTGACAGCATGGCGACCTGCTGCGTACTTCTAGCCATCCTGTGCGCCTCATTGGTAAGTTTATTTTTAACCAACTTCAAAAAAGGAGGCTTCTCAATTCGACTGCTGCACCACGTGCAACTGGCAGTGTGCCTTAACTATTCTCGTGGGTCAAAAATTCCCAAAATTTGCGGATTCCTTAGTTCGCGGTAGGGCCGCAGACCAGGGCACCCTCTTACCGTGAAAAGATCAAAAATCAAAATAACTGATCCTGAACAACTTTTACTAAAGAGTTAACTGTGTAAGCACAAGTAAATAACTTTCATATAATTTGGGAAACCTATCTTAGACCAGTTTCATGAAACACATATTTAGCATTTTCAAAATTAACCTCTTAGAGAATTATGTTCCGAATCATTGGGTAATATTATCATCATCAGGTTATTTCAGTCTACTGCTGAACGTAGGCATCTCCAATCAATTATGCGTATAGACGCATTAGGAGGTAAATGCTCATAATCGCCACGCAGGACAAGCGGATCGCAGCAATGTGTCCATTATGATGACGCTGCTGCCTATCATCAATCTTCTATCACATGGTCAGTGATACTTCAATCCCTTAGTCGACTCTTACGACACCCGCGGGAAGAGTTGGGGTGGTGACAAATGTATTCTTACTGCCGTGCCGTCACCACACGGCCGGGTAATATTATATTCCGGTCTAATTATCTTTTATTACGCATTTTATACCCTGTATAGTAACGTCGTTCCGGTAACGTATACCAAATTTACACTTTAACGAATTAACATAGCACTGTTTGAGTAATTTCGACTCGTGAATAACTAATGTCGTAATGTGTTTAATTGGAACGAAAATTTGCTCGCGCAACTCCTCAAGAGCAAAGTAACTGTACAGAGTAACAAATCCATTGTCCTCGTGAAAAGTACTTTAAAAATAGTACATTATCTTTTGTTACACAACGTACATTTTCATTGACATAATTGATCAGCAATTAACAATCATCATCATCAGCCTATGATAGTCCACTGCTGGATGTAGGTCTCTCCTATTAACTATGCGTATAGACGCATTAGCAGGTAAATCGCCACGATGGGCAAACGGATTGGCGATCGCATTAATGTGTCCACTATGATGACGCTGCTGCCCATCACCAATCTTCTATCAATGAATGGTCCGTGATACTTACGAGCCTAGTAAAACCTAGAGTTATAAATGTCATAAGACAATAGTAACCATCAACTTTAAGACAACATTTCACTTCCAAGGTACGGATCCGTTTTATGCACAAGAGGTCTTAATATTAAAAATCTAAGTTACCTACTTACATATAGGAGCTTTCTTTTTTAATTTTGACGTCTGCCGCCCGACCTACATGATTAATAAAAATGTGTTTGGCTAAGAATATTTCTCAAATTTACAATTTTATTTGAAAATAAGTGTGTGGTCGTTGAAAGAGTATTGTATGCAACATTGTTTAACTGAGTCAAAAAATGCTCGTGGCGTCTTTAATAACAATTTTCGGGTTCGCCTCAAATTGTTACCCACGCCACTCACCTTTTTTGACCTGTCTTAAAGAAGGGTTGCATAAAATACTATTTTTAAACTATTATTATTTTTGTTAAGTTCACAGTAAACACTGCTCTGAAAATCATAGTACGGGGAACCATTTATCAAAAGTCGAGGGCTGTTGCGTGTTTAGTCACATGCACACATGCACTGGCTTTCAGTTTTAAGTTATAAGCTTATTCGCCATAAATCTTAAATATTACAGTGACAGTGACGTTTCGATCTCTTACGATTCTTACGACACCCACGGGAAGAGTTGGGGTGGTGACAGATGTATTCTTACCGCCGTCACCACATGGCAAATTTGACAAAAATACGTAACAACACACTATATAGGTACTGCACATAAAATTCGAAATCAATATCCTGAGTGAATATCTGAGCGTCTCATCCCAACCGCCCAATTTTGGTGGCATAATTTTTGCCGAAGTTTCTAAACATAATTATCACTGTTATACTTCGTCATTAGTATAAGGTACCGTGCTTCCTTCAATTGACAACGAAGCACATTGTAACGAATAGAAACTTCGGCAAAAATGATGCCACCAAAATGAGGCAGTTGAAACGCTCAGATATTCACCCATCAACCTATTACCTTGTTCATTATTGACGAATTTTATTCCAGTATAATATTATAATAGCGTAATCTTGCACCAAGCGGCAACGTCGCGTTTTGCACTATTACCGACCTAGGTATTTCACTTAGTGCCGTAATTGTTATGTTGGCACTAACTGCTATAATCCAGGATCCGATAGTGTTTAAATGTCAGTTTAAGACTAGATTGATTACTTTATTATTTACAACGTGAAGGAATAATGAACGCAACCATTTAAGCAAGAGATTTAATAGTAGTTTATAGTTTATTTTTGAGAGTGTGAGTAATAGAACAAAATAGCATTTTCAATTTTGTTACTTTTTCTGTCAACCATAGCCATTGCCACGGAAAGTGCACGTTGATAACGATCACTTGATGAAATTCCCTAAAGATGCATTCAGACCAAACGAGCATTCGCTATTCTAACCCCCTACTCTTTAGGAACGAAATTCGATCGTTACACAAAACGTGATTCATTGATTTCGTAGAGTGAGGGATAGAATAGCGAATACTCGTTTGGTCTAAATGCACCTTAAAGTGATAAAGCTCAAATATGCTATTTTGTAATATTGTAATATTACACCAAGCCACCAAGGGGTACCGTTTCGCACTATTGCCAACCTATTTCACTTACCGTAATTGTTATGTTGGCACTAACTATAATAACCGGGGATCTGGGTAGTTGCCCTTTAATGGGTAAATACCCGGCAACGGTTTAGGGTTAAATGCTTAATTGTTTATAGTAATCGAGATTTCATTTGGGATCTGCTGTTTTGAATAAGTATAACCTGCAATCAGTTTAAATGTAATTAAACGAAATTGGAGTAATATTAGTAAGACCAAGTGGCCGAGCGGTAAAGGCATCAGCCGCGAAAGCTGAGCACGTGGGTTCGATTCCCACCTGGGACGTTAGTGATCTTGGTCGTTTGTTCTTTGGTATATCACATCCAATATTTATAATATAATTAAACGATTAAACTCACGTGTATTTAGTCACTACGCGCGACATGTTTCGGAGAGCCTAGGTCTCCATTATCAAGTACTGAGCCCACGTTCAGTGCGCGCCGCGCTCACGAGATGCTAGGCGCGAAAAATGGCGACAAATTCGAATTTTCGTTGATCGATCAACAATTATGGCAATTATGGATTAGCGATTATGGGGATTTACCTGCTAATGCGTCTATACGCATAGTTAATAGGAGAGGCCTACGTCCAGCAGTGGACTATCATAGGCTGATGACGTGTGTGATGTGATGTGTGGTCAAAAATTTGCACCTATTTTTTTATTTATTTGTCGCCTCTTTATTCTGTCAAAGATATTGCACAGAGTTTGTATGACTCGAAAGTTACTATGAACGTTTGTAACACTATTGGCGCGATTGTTAAGGTGCATTTACACCAAACGAGCACTCGCTCATTCTATCACCCACTCTACGAAATTCGTTCGTTACACAAAACGTGATTAGTCGAAATTCTTTGATTTCGTAGAGTGGGGAATAGAATGAGCGAATGCTCGTTTGGTCTAAATGCGCCTTTAGGTTGTTTTGATTAAAGCCTTAACTATGTACTACATTATTGATCTAACTCGGTTCGATGACTTAGACGGTGGAACTTCTCCTTAAGGCACTGGTCTCACCGCAAGCTACTAAGCTATGAACTATCGGCTATATACACGAACAAAAGATACGCACTCGCGTGTAAATAAAAGAGACTCAGCGATACTCGCCCGGCGGTGATAGCTGATAGCCCAGTGCCTTAAGCATAAGAAATAGGTATTTTAAAGACAAACGGGTCTTAATCGCGTAAACTTACGTTTAATTATATCCTGACGTTTCGGGCATGACGTTACACCCGTGGTCGCAGGCAGACTGGCGAGAGAATGTATCAACACCTTCGAGCTGCGCGGGTTTTTCGAACTACCCGCACTTGATCTTGATTATTCACTTCTAGGCTAGGGTTGTCACTAGGTCTACACACAACACTCACAACATCCAAAGGCTTTAAAATGGATGTTTCACCACGCTTACATTTGTAAATCACGGGATTCCACGCGGACGAGATTCCTTGCCCCTCATTTTGATTAAAATTCCGATGTTTCTTAATTTCTATAGCTTCACGTACTTTTCGGCTATGATGTATACGCTCGGTTGAGAGGACTTTCGGGTTATGGAGCTCAATCCAGTGGTTAGGTCCGGACTCCAACAAATGCTCGGCCACAGCAGACTTATTAGTTTGACGCTTTTTAACAGCCGTGATATGTTCCTTGACCCTTTCCGCTATGGTGCGTTTGGTTTCCCCAATATAGGAACTACCACAGCTACAATCAATCTTATAAACGCCCGGTGTGTGATAAGGTAAAACATCCTTAGGCGACTTTAGATGCCCTGCCACCTTTGATAACGGCATATAAACGGTTGGTATGGAATACTTATTCAAAAGCGTACCTATTTTGTCCGTTACACCCCCGACATAAGGCAAAAATGCTGGTCGCCTCGCAACATCTGGATGTTTCTTCCTCGGTGTTCGTCTGGGTTGCCATCTGTTCATTATGTAGCCATTTCTCTTCAGAACCTCCTGAACGTGCGATAACTCAATTTCCAGAAATTCAGGGTCACAAAGGTCATGTGCTTTGTTCTTTAGAGAATTAACCACAGACTGAAGCTGCCGGGGGTGGTGGTGGGACAGAGCGTTCAAATACCTGTCAGTGTGTGTGGGCTTCCTATAGACAGTGTGCGCCAAAGAACCATCATCTCGACCTATCACCTTCACGTCCAGAAAAGGCAAACTACGCTCCGATTCCAATTCATATGTGAATTTGACTTTAGTATGAATGGAATTGAGATACTGGAGTAATTGCTCAACTTCATGCTTGCCACCTCTCATAACGCAGAAGACATCATCGACATACCGCTTCCATAATTTCACTGCCCATGGTTGCAGATCTATGCTGGACTCGAAATGCTCCATCCAGATATTTGCTAAAACCGGTGCCACAGGGCTACCCATAGCAACTCCGTCGATCTGGAGATAATGCCCCCCTCGATATAAAAAGTAGCTCCCTTCTAAACAATTCCGGAGCAAAACCATGACAGAACTCACAATCTCATTGTCAGAAAGCCTCTTTCGAACTACTTCTAGACACTCTTTAACCGGAACATTGGTGAAAAGTGACTCAACATCGAAACTCACCATTAAGCATTTGTTGGAGTCCGGACCTAACCACTGGATTGAGCTCCATAACCCGAAAGTCCTCTCAACCGAGCGTATACATCATAGCCGAAAAGTACGTGAAGCTATAGAAATTAAGAAACATCGGAATTTTAATCAAAATGAGGGGCAAGGAATCTCGTCCGCGTGGAATCCCGTGATTTACAAATGTAAGCGTGGTGAAACATCCATTTTAAAGCCTTTGGATGTTGTGAGTGTTGTGTGTAGACCTAGTGACAACCCTAGCCTAGAAGTGAATAATCAAGATCAAGTGCGGGTAGTTCGAAAAACCCGCGCAGCTCGAAGGTGTTGATACATTCTCTCGCCAGTCTGCCTGCGACCACGGGTGTAACGTCATGCCCGAAACGTCAGGATATAATTAAACGTAAGTTTACGCGATTAAGACCCGTTTGTCTTTAAAATATGAGTGATAATCGTGAAAGTTTAAATCAATATAGAAATAGGTATTGTCAAATAAATAAATATCTAAAATTACTCCATTGAGCACCTAAAGCCCTAGAAAAGCAATTTCTATAATTTGCTTGATGTCTTATTAAAATAACTCCACGAAATATACCGGGTGTAAGCCTAATACGGGCGAAGCTCTTAATTGGTGTTAGTTTAGGATATAATAAGTACATTTACATAACTTTTACTTAACATTAGACCAACAAAATTATCCATACAAAATAATTCGGCACGCAAAGTAGAGCAACACACTCAAGTTAAACGCTCGTTGACAGCTAATTTCAAAAGCAGATGGCATAACTGCCATATCAATATCAACAAATGTTCTTACCTGCATTTGCTGCTGCCGAAAATCTTCAAAAAATTCTGTAGGGTCATAATTAAGTGTAGGTAACTCAAACAAAACCTGAACGTATTGCGCTGTGTGTGGCTTGTTATATAATAATTATGTTTTAATGTATGTATTCCTTTAGGAAGTTTAATTAGGCTAAGAATAACTTTAGTATAAGATTTATATTTTGCATGCCTTGTTGTGGCGTAATATTATGCACTCATGAATTGTACCGCACTAACATGACCTGTATTGAAATCTGTGTGTATTAGCAAATAAAATGAATATAATATATATATAAATATATATATATATATATATATAAATACGAATCAAATTATTTATTAACTAAATATTTTATTTTTTATTTTTCCGCAGTAGTCACACTACTTAATACTACATAAATTATAAATGTTAGATGTCATATACCAAAGAAAAACGACCAAGATTACCTAACGCCAGAGGTGGGGATCGAACTCACGTACTCAGCTTTCGCGGCTGATGCCTGTACCCCTCGGCCACTCGGTCTTAGCTCGCTATATGACATCTAATATTTAAAATAAAAAAAACCTCGTAATCCGTGATTACACTGACGAATTCCGTGCCTGGTTTATTTTATCACCCGTATTATATTTACACACTGTATAAAACGTGATTCATCTAAATTTAATTCACCTTCAAGAACATTCATTTTCTAAACTCCACCTGCCTTAGATTAAACCTGTCAATTCCAATCGTAAATTTATAATGATTTCGTTTTCTATTACATAAAATAAAATTAGCTAAACGCCAGCGAAATCTGTCGAATCAAAATCTTTGCGTCAATATAATTTAATATTCATACAGATTTTATCAATCCCCGATATTTGAATGTTTATAAAGTAATTTGTTTTACATAAAGACATTCACGTATAATGGCTTGACAGATTGACAGCTGGGAGGTGTGTATTCTGAGTGGGTAGCTTTGACAGGTTTATACTCGTAATGATGCGTGTTTACAAAAAGGCATATTTTGAATGGTTTTATTAAAGACATGAGCTGTTTTGTGATGAAAAACCTTATAACGTGTATTGTCTTAAGTGCTTATAATGAAAGCGTTTAGCATTTTCATTTTAATGTCAGCAGTTGTGGGTGGTATTTGCATTCTAAATTATTGTTTGTTTAACATAATTATTAATGTACAGTGTAGATTAAGATTAATTATTGACACTGGCCATTCGTTTATAAAAGATTGATGATGGGCAGCAGAATTATCATAGTGGAAACACTACTGCATTTGCCAACCCGTTTGCGCAGCGTGGCGATTATGTTATGAGTTAAGAGGCTTTTAGTAGACTGAAATAGGCTCATGATTTACTGTCAGCAATTTGGCGTGTGGCAGTAAAATTACTTTTGTCACCACTCCTACTCTTAAAGCGTTTGTGGCCTAGCGGTAAAACGCACAGCTGCTACGCAGCGGTCGTGAGTTCGATCCCCGGCTGGTACCAATGAGTTTTTCAAAAAACTTATGTACGAAATATCATTTGATATTCACAAGTAATTTACGGTGAAGGAAAACATCGCGAGGAAACCTGCATAATGATATACCTGTGAAGAAAGTCAAGGGTGTATGTGAATTCCCCAAAAAGTACGGGGCCAGCGTTGGGACTACGCAAAGTTGATACTACGCAAATACTCAACATTTGATGTCGAGTTGCGGAAAAAAATGGCCAGGATACAATACAATACAATACAATATACTCCTACTCTTCCCGCGGATGTCATAAGAGAGACTGATTTAAGTGTCACTGGCCGATCTTTAATAGAAGATTTATGATGAGCAGCAGCGTCATTTTAGTGGACACATAAACTGCAATCGCCAATCCGTTTGCGCAACGTGACGATTGTGGACTACCTCCTAATGCGTAGTTAATAGGAGAGGCCTACGTCTAGCAGAAGACTGAGATAGGCTGATAATGTGTGATGGTAATAATGATGAGTTGGATTAAGAGTTTTTTATTAGTAACACCATAACTTTTTTGTTTTTTTTTTATAATACACCGTGTTTTTATTGAATTCCGTTAAATTGGACAGAGACAGACAGATACATTAATAGAAGTTGCCTGGTATATCGGCTTTTGTTAAATCCGTAAAAAAAATTTCTTCCGTTTTCATACATAATAATTGTATTGGCAAGTGTGAGAGAACCTTAAGAATAAGATCTCAGGCGACAGACGGCTGCTGACGGCACATGTCAAAATAAGTAGCAGTAGGATGTAATAAAGGTTGCAATACACTTGTTCAGTCATTAAACTTATTTTTTTTATAACTCAATAATAGTAAGACACTAGTTTCTTAGAGATATTGATTATTTTTGACCTAAATTTGGTATTACTATATCTTTAATACTTATACGAGTTGAGCACCAACTAAAATGTCTCTGTTTGGCCCAATGGTTGACTGGTAGAGAATGCCTTTTAGCATTAAGTCCGCCATTTGTACATTTTTTTTTGTTTTGTGCAATAAAGTTTAAATAAATAAATAAGCTTCCCTTAAATTTTACGGAAATCAATAAAAACACGGTGTTTAACACTCGATGATTATTTTTAGATTTACGCAGCAGTAATGTAATGTAATTCTCAACATTACAGTTAGATTATAAATATATAGATACTTAACATAAATAATGTAATTTTTGAATTATTAAATGTAATTTTGTATTCAAATGTGATGTATATTGTTTAATGAATAAATAATTAAATTAAATGTAAAGATAAATGAAAGAAATGAATATTAAAATATGCAGGCCTGCAATACGCGTTGGGCTTTGGCCGAGGGTGCCGGATGAGGACCCTAGGTCGAAACATGTCGAGCAATCATCAAATTAAATACGTGAGTAACCCGGTTCGATAATATTTTAATATTTGAGTCTCACGTTAGTTATAATTCTACGAACAAATAAAACATGGAAGCCGCTCGCCATACTAAATTGCCTTTCAAAAACGCCCTGAATTTTAGTTGACAAGTGTCACCCCCTCTTCAATGCATCACTGTAATGAATTTCAATATCAACCTGTAAAAACTGAAACCGCCATTTAAAAATAGTTGTGATTGGCCATCAAAGTTTTGATTGGCTATATTCTATAAACATTTGTCAAAGATGTTGCGCCGAAATATGCGCGGTGCTAAGAAAAGCCTTATGTCCTGCCCATCTTAGCACAATTGAACAATTGATTTCGGAGGCATTTTTGAGCTGGCGTTAGACGTCCATATTATATATGGTCGCAGTTATAATTCTAAAGATGTAACGCAGATAGTTAAAAAGAAATGTGTACATATTTCTGAACGGTTAAACAAGAGCTTTTCTGCTCTAATAGCTTCCTGTAGAACACTTTTCCTCCGGCATCCCACTTCTGATGTCACCCGAGCGGAATGTTTCATTGAATAAGATATCGATTTTTTATACAAACCTCGGTGGCACAGATGGAAGCAGGCTGGTGGAATCACGATTTACTCTGTTTAACGTTATTAAACATTTATTAGTCTAAATAAGGCTTTGTTTCTGCTCTTTTGCTTATATTGAATGCTGCGAAACCATTCAAAAGAATGCTTTTTTAACGTGCATTCAGACCAAACGAGCATTCGCTATTCTAACCCCCTACTCTACAAAATTCGATTGTTACATAAAACGTGATTCGTTGATTTCGTAGAGTGGGGGATAAAATAGCGAATGCTCGTTTGGTCTGAATGCACCTTTAGGTCCAACAACAACATAAGATAATTCAATTAAAATCTAAATATTAGATGTCATAGATATACCATAGAAAGTACATCAACGCCGAGGAGATCCCGTATTTTTTCTTTAGTATACAGGGTGGTCCAAACCTTGACGTCAAAAAATTTTTTTTAGATTCCTCACGTCATGAGCTATCAGAATATACCCCATGTATGTTAGCCGATTTTTTGTAGTTTTCGAGTTATGAATTTTTGATTTTTTTTTTTTGTGAAATTCTGGAATGAAGAAATTAATTAATAAAAAAAAAACGTTGGGTTTTTTAACTAGTTTCTTTTTGTAAAAGTATTAATACAAATAAAGCATTTACTGACAAAAAAATTAGCGTCCTCACTTTGATACAAGTAGGATAAAAAAATACGAAATTCAAAATTTTACGCTAAAAACGCATCAAAATAGCATTAAAGTACGTAAATAAAAAAAATAAAACATATCCCAAGGATTTGTGGTAATGTAAAGACTGCCCTAGACCTTAAACCTTCGTAAAAGAAAAAAAAAAGAGATACTTAATAATGAGGATTTTTCGGAGTAATCGATCAAATAAACTTAAAAAAAACTTCTAAATTTTTATTCTAAAAATAAAGTGAAATTTTGTCTGTTTTGTTGTTCTTATCAATAAACAAAGACAGAAAATACCACGAAAACTCAATTTGTGTAGTTATTCAAGTAATTTTTGACTACTTTAAAATTTTAAGCTTTTTTAAGTTTATTTGACCGACTACTCCGAAAAATCCTCATTATTAAGTATCACTTTTTTTTTGCTTTTACGAAGGTTTAAGGTCTAGGGCAGTCTTTACATTACCAAAAATCCTTGGGAAATGTTTCATTTTTTTTATTTACGTACATTAATGATATTTTTATGCATTTTTAACGTAAAAATTTGAATTTGGTATTTTTTATCCTACTTGTATCAAAGTGAGGACGCTAATTTTTTTGTCAGTAAATGCTTTATTTGTAGTAATTTATTTTACAAAAAGAAAATATAAAAAAAAACCAATAGTTTTTTTTATCAATAAATTTCTTCATACTAGAATTTCTCAAAAAAATTAAAAAAAGAAAAATCATAACTCGAAAACTACAAAAAATCGGCTAACATACATGGGGTATATTCTGATAGCCCATGACGTAGGGAACTTAAAAAAAATTTTTTGACGTCAAGGTTTGGACCACCCTGTATATACATATCATATGTAATATTGAAATGTATGTACATAGTAGTGATACTAGGTACTTAGAAATCAATTCAACAATTTGAGTTTTTCCTCATAAATATAAATAAAAATCCTTACATTCTAGTTTTATCTGAGGGTTGACAGCAAGATTTGCTCTTATAACTTCCCCGAAACATTTTTTCTCTAGCATCCGACTTCTGATCTTGCCCGAGCGATTCCGCTGTCATTGAGTAAGAAATTAATTTATTATACAAACTTGGGCTTACAGATTGGAACAAGCTGGCAGAATCACGATTTTGCTCTCTTTAACTTTATTAGGCATTTATCTAAAGAAAGCATTTCCTTTCTTAGTATTTTTACACCCACTTTATTATGACAGCTTTACTCGATAACATAATTATGAAATCGTGTCAAGTCAATTTTTCCTTAAGAAGGTTAAAGTATTATTTGGATACAAAAATGTGTAACTTGATTACAATGGAATAAGAGGCATAAATAAGTTTTTGTTAATAATCACAATTCTGTTACAAGCTTTTATGTGATCAACTGTAATTTCTTCAGCTATTTCATGTACTTAAAAACGTGTCTGTCGAGTCCAAATTTGATATGTTGTGTGAACGTAAACGATTTGTCCCTTTAATGTTTACTTTTGTTTATCGGCAATCACAAATAATATTAACTACAGTCCATCTTAAAATATGTTCATCAATAAGTCACATATTTGAAGCGTTAAACGGTCATGTTATCCAACATTACCAATAGATGACGCTGTATCGACCAGTGCGATGTCTGAAACGCGCCAACAAAATTTCGACATGTTAGCTTCAAGTTCTGTGGACGATTTGTGCTTAATATACGAATTTGTTTGTGACTTGATGTCTCATTCGTAAAGAAAGGGTGGCTCTTTTTGACCAATATTATGAGCGTACTATGAAGATGACATTGCCTCTTTCCTAAGTTGAATACTCCATCATGGTCTAAACCAGCTCGATGATATAATCATGATCGCAAAATATCATGATAACTCATAATATTTTGCAGAAATGAGACTTTATGTTATTTGTCAACCAATAAATCGCAATAAGTCCTACTTATGAGTTAAATGGTACTTAACTGTCAAGTAAAACTCCATTAACTCATAACTAGGAGATTTTTTCTCGTTTTTTTATTGTCTCCATGGTGAAAGTTCAGCGTGACTGTCCCTAGCACCCTGTTCAGTTGTTCACTCCTTCTCCACGACCCAGATGTCCTATATTACCCCTGTATACCTACCCGCATAAATCTATCTAAAAATACTACCTATCTGTGACTGAGTGTACCCTCTGAAATTTATTCGACTGTACCGCCTGCGCTCGCTGAGCAAATATTTGATCGCGACTTTGATTTTTATTGGCTATTTTTAAGCCCGCTTTGAATACGTACAGTTGCGCTTCGCCGGGAAAAAATGGAGGGAAGGAAAAGCGGAGCAGTTTGATTTGTGGGTAATTTTGACCTATTTTATATTTAAAAGTGTAAAGTTTTTTAAATTCCGACAGTTAGAGACCTTTACATCTCTAGCAGAATAACAGTGTTAATTTATCTTGTTATTAAAACAAATTTCGTAGAACAGTCAAAGACAAAATAAGATGTACCGTAAAACTACCCAACTATAGTCCAAAAGCTCCCAACTATGGTCCAAAACTAAGTCAAATATCTTCGATTTAGTGTAGTTATTATATTATTGACGCAGTTGTTACACAAATTCTCCTCATTAATGATAAAAAAAACTTAGATAAAACCAAAATAAAAGATTTCCATTAATGCTTAGCGTAACTAAGTTGAATTTGTGGACCATAGTTGTATTACTGGACTATAGTTGTATGGTTTTACGGTACACAAAAAGCTCAAAAATATGTCCCAGTGCACTTTAATTCTGTGTAATAAGAACGTCGTAACATGTTAATGAGCGGATCCTTTCGATACTTCTTTTCGCACTTGACTGGACTCTCTTTCATCAAATATCTTTTGAGATGTATTTTTTACGTAGCGACACTATTATGTATAAAAATTTCAACATAAGATGTCATATACCAAAGAAGAATACCGAAGCTTACCAACGCTGGAGATGGGATTCGAACCCATGTTCTCAGCTTTCACGGTTGATGGCTGGATTAGGCGAGTGGTTTAGGCACTGGTCTCACCGCAAGCTACTAAGCTATGAACTGTCGATGTCGGCTATAAACACGTAATACACGTGTAAGGCACTGGTCTCACCGCGAGCTACTTAGCTATGCACTATGGGCTATAAACACGAACAAAAGATACGCACTCCCGTGTAAATAAAAGAGACAAGATTTACTACGAACAAAGAATACATGGAAGCCGCACTCCATACTTATTTGCCTTTCATAAATGGCCCTGAATTTTAGTTGACAAGTGTCACGCCCTGAATTTCAATATCAACCTATAAAAAACTTAAACTGCA
>JALPQI010002371.1:0-81480 GCA_025490895.1 Thaumatotibia leucotreta
GATCCGCATCTAGAAATTTACGCGTCTTCGTGTGACAGATCGAAATTCACGAACTGGTTCATTTTATGTCAGGTCGAAATCTTCGGAGTGCCATACATATATGTACTGAAAAACGTCGTACGATGCATGTGCGCCGGTGACACACATATGTGACCGAAAAAACTGTACTCCTATGCCAGTGACACACATACGTGATCAAAGTAATCTTATTCTTATGCCACTAGCATTAATCAAGTTCTCACTCCTATGCCAGTGGCATCGAAATACGAACGTTTTTGACACAGTGCTGTGTCACCGGCATAGGAGTACCTACAATCTTTTCGGTCACACATGCGTGTCACTGGCATAGGATTTCTATCAGATAATTTCGATCGGCATAGTATAAGCACTTAGTGAAACAGTACCGGAGGCGAACGTGAGCACTCGGTCGTGTTTTATCTCCACTCGTTTCGAACTTCATTTTTTTCGCACTTGTACCGTAATGTAGGCACTATTTTAGTACCTACGTCAATATCACCTTTAAAAATAAAATAAATGACAAAAATAAAGTTGTCCGTTTTTAACGAGACCCGGGATTTCAATTTTACAAAGTTGTTAGTGGAGTTCAAAATGAAAGAAACTGATCACATCTCCGATGACACCCTGTAGTCGAAAAGCAGTAGCCCAATCTTCTGATGAGTGTACGACTCCGACAATATATCGGATCAAAGATGGATTGAAGCACAATGGGGAGAAAGTTCGTGTGATCACTCTGACCATCAGTCCCGCGGTTCCGCCTGATTCGGCGACCGCGGTAGGTAACTTGCAGATTTGGCTGCTCGCGTGTACCTAGTTTGGCTTCTTGCGCAATACTTCCTACTTACGTATTCTGGTATTAATCATAGAGAAAAAACAAATGAGAATTCTCACGTCTTGTGATAATTCGTCTTTCTTTACCCCCTTATTCAGGGTTGAGGAAGAAGTAATATGATTACTCCTTCCGATTACTATTGTAAATGTAATTTACAGAAGTAATCATATTACTTTTTTCCCAACTCTGCCCTCATTCAAAACGTCTCCTAACTTTGCAACCGGTAAGTAGGTATTTTTTTATATGGGTGAATCAACTTTTTTCTGTCTGTTATTGCCATGGTTACAGTCGCCTGAGTCACGCTGGTTTTATGCAAAATTATGGTACTTAATTTATGCAAACATGCATATACCTTAGTCCATGTTTGATTGTTTGTAGATGCATGAATGTAGGATTAATATGGATTTGACAACGTAATAATAATAGCAAGAACGAAAGGGATGGTCTTATTAAACTTTTAACTAGAGGAAGTGAAAAGGAACAATAATCGTCCGTCCTTATCACTGTGCCACTATTTTTTGTGTGGCACTTAGCATCTATGTGCCAGACAAATGCGTTGAATACGTCACTTACGTCTGGTGGGAGTGAAATTAAATGTTTTCAATGTGAAAGTGGACACAAACAACTTATCCCAAGGCTTATTTTGAACAATTTCATCTGTGTTTATCTTCTAGATATGGTGCGATGCGAAGTACTAGGCTGTAAAAGTAGAAACGAGCGAAAAATTGCTGACATAACCTTTCGCAGGTAAATATAGTGTTTTTCAGTCTAATTCTAAATGAAACTGTTAGCAAACCATTTTAAAATGTAAACTGATAAAAATACATAGTCATTAGAAAGCATTTGGGCCATAATTAACTCGGAAAAGGGAAATAATTCAGTGACTTTGTTATTGTTCGAGGGATGCCAGGGCAAGGAGGGTATAATTACCCAAAATTTTGGGGTAATTTCAGAATGATAGTTGCCCACGTTCGTAAAATTATTATAATGTATAAATGGTGGTTAGGCCCGATGGTGCACTTGCAGATTTTTTCTTTCCATAGAAGTCTAATTATTTATGAGTAAATTAAATGTTATTTGTATATACGTTGTCGTTTTATTTTACCTTATCCTATTTAAATTATCCGAATAAGTTTGCCCAAACTAGTTTGGGTAATCGAGGGTTTATTTACTATGTTGTTTGTGGTAAGTAGGTACATGTAATTTTTCATTCTTCTAATGAAATCGATGATGATAATATATATATTTTTTAATTCAATGTCGATAAGTTACTAAATATATCATTATTGACGAGTTGAAATTGAGAGTCGGGGATGGTAGAAGATAGTGTATACCTAAAAGTAAAAAAAATCTTTGCTAGTCAATATGAGCTGTCCGCAAACCGTTAACACCATTCGTCAGTAGAATCCAAAAAAATGTAAACAATCCTAATAACTTGCATTATTCCATAATAAAACACTTTTAAAACACAATCGTAGTTTTATTCCGAACTTGAAAGAGTTCACATACATTTTTAGTAAAAAATATTGATATTTATAGTGGTAACCTAAAATTATATCTGCGAACGTATTTCACGATATGTTTCAAACACGTCAGATGCTATGGAATGTCAGCCATATTTATTTACATTCTTTTTTTGGATTCTACTGTCGGTTGGTATACGTTAAAATGCAATCTAATTGATATTCGGCAAAGATGTATATTTTGCTTGAAAAACGCCACGTATCTATGACAGTTTAAAATACTATTTCGTAAATAAAATAAAATAAGGTACACTAAGAAACTAAAACTCCACTTAAATAAACATATTTGATATTACATTTTAATATTGTTTCATATAATAGGGTAAATGATGGGGTAATTTTTCTCGCATGGCAACAACGCTCACTATATATCCATCCCTCTTAGTGGCACACTCGGCGCGGCCCCTCGTTGTAGATGGCTCATCAAGGAAAGGGTTAACACCAGAAAAATGCATGTTATAATTATGCATAAAACCAGCGTGACTCAGGCGACCGTAACCATGGTAATAACAGACAAAAAAGTTGATTCACCCATGGTTGCATTGAATAAATGATATGATATGATATGTATGTTAGTTGTAACCATGTGTATTTGAAAAAACAAGTCCCGCCAAGTTTCTTACCGGTTCTTCTCGGGTCAGTGGTGGAGGGTTAGAACCGGAAGTAGTTTTAATTTTATGTGTAACTTAGACCATCCAAAAGAGTTTGTTGGTTGCTATTCCAACTTGAATAAAGAATCATTTGACTTTGACTTCGACTTTTGTAAATTGTTAAGACTTTCCTTTGGTTCAAAAAGCAATGAAACAAACGAAATTCTATTATGAAAGATTTCGATTGCAACACCTATGTACATTGTAATGCACATTGGGTTGGGACCCACCAGGGTCGCGTTTTATAAAGTTACAATTTCGCTGTTTGCCTCTCTAACGCACGTACATATTGGCGTGAAAGAGAGGCAAACAGCGAAATTGTAAATTGTAACTTTATAAAACGCGACCCAGGTTAAAAAAGTAACTAACTACTAAATACTCCCTAAGGAAGCAAAAAAACTAGATATTTTTCTGTTATAAACAGATTTTTAATATTGTATTTGTCATTAATAATCAATCGTATAAAATAAAATAACTAAAATACAATCTCTAAAAATGATAATTGTTTCAGATACAATCAATCTAAAAGATTAAAATTACAAACATTAAGTAAATCAACACCACTTGTGAATTATAATTTGAAAAATATGCTAGTTAAAATATCACCCTGTGTTATTCAGAAGATAATCAAATTAGGTACGTATTAAATACCTAACTAGGTACAAACAATAACCAATTATGATAGGTATTGTACAGTCGGTCACGAAAGTCAAGTAGATACAGAACAGATACAGTTTATTGTTCTAACACGGTATCTACTTATACAATGATTGCTAAGCTATTTATACCAGTCGCCATCAAATACATCGTAGCGTCCGGAGCGCTCAAAACTATCTGAACACGCCTCTATCGTTATGGTAAAGGTGCGTTTAAACCAAAAGAGCATTCGCTGTTCTAGCGCCCGTTCTACGAAATCAACCAATCACGTTTTGTGTACCGATCGAATTTCGTAGAGTGGGAGGTTAAAACAGCGAATGTTCTTTTAGTTTGAACGCACCTTAATAATATGTTCAGATATTTTTGAGCGTTGTGACAAAGATACCGTATTTTTGCCAATAGTTATTTCAGATATTTTGAGCACCGTGGCAGCTTCGATATATCGGAATTCTGACGACGACTATGAATATGAAGGTGCATTTAGTCCAAACGAGCATTCGCTCATTCTATCTCCCACTCGCGAGCGAATGCTCGTCTGGTCTAAATGAACCTTTATGCATGGAATAGATGTACGCCCGTAGGCCGAGGTTTCTACTGCAACGGACTGTTACATGTATCTACGTATCCAGCAACTTTTGCGACTAAGTGTACACATTACAGCAGTATACCAGAGAAAATCTTACAACCATAAACCTTATTGCTAATTATTGAGTAAATAAATAATTGAGTTTGGTTCGGTTCCGTTAAGGCACATCCAAGGCCAAAGATTGCGATTAAAGCTTATTCATTAAATTACTCCAGTGACGGCGAAATGAGACCGAATTATGCGCTGGCGTAGGTCTACTCACGAATACCGAAGTTCGTACATTTCGGGGATTTCTGTCACTCCAACGAAAGCGTCACTAGAGTGACAGAGAAAAATCGCCGAATTTTTTTTAACTTCGAGCATCTGTCTGTGTCACACTAATGACGCGTTTGTTGGAGTGAGAGAGATAGTGCTCTGAAATTACTAGAGTAATCAGGTATTTAAATTGGTGATATGTCTCATTTCACCGCACGAGGTATACAATTCTTATTTATTAATATAATTATATTAATTATCTACCGAGATTCCTAATATTCAAATGAATTACAAACTTCTTTAAAATTCTTCAACAAAAAAACAGGAATTGGGTTAATCACTTTTTTATGTCACTCGTTGCTATGGGTAGGGTCTCCTGGGTCACCCTTAAAATCGCATTTTAACAGCATTCACTTAGATTTTTTTAATGTTACGTGGACTTTCCAGTGTAGGTCAACCACTTATCTTGTTAGTAGAGCGTGCTAGATAATTTCGTCTAACAAACTGTTTTTACTTTAGTCCCCTGGGTGACCTGACAGAATAACAAAGAAAAGTGATTGACCCAATTACAATAAAATACAAGAATCATTTCAAACGAAAAATACCTCTTAATAATTAGTAAGTTTCACATAGAAAGAGATACAAGTAAAAAATATACGAAGACTAGCTGATTATAGATTAAATTACTTATTGACTTAATCATCATCATATTCGACATACCATACCAACATTACTGGTACAAAACGAAGGCAAAACAGATCAATATATTATTATTGAGAATCCCTATCGAACTGAAATTAGTTGCAGTTTGATAATAGGGCCGTTCAACAATAATAAATCAAAAAATATGTAAATAAAATGCGTAAAGCTTTTGAGCATAAGCTGTGACTTTTTTGAAGTCATCACATCAATCACCGGACCCAAGATAGCTTTCTCACCATATTAAAAAATATTAGGAAAATGTCCCACAAGAAAGGAAGCCCTTTGAAAGTTTCAGAAGGGTGGATTTTAGCACTTTTGTTCAAGCCACTCTAGACAGGTAGGCTCTCTACTATAGTAGAAATAAATAAATAAAATCGTCATTTTCTGTTGACTACTACACTAAGCATTTAAAACAGGTGCCCTTAGTGCTTGGATATTTCTGATAATGAACACATTTTAGCTTCCCAGCCCACCATCCAACATTTTTAGTCTCTGTCTCACCTAATTACGCCCGCGTTGGAGAAAAGGAGACATATGCTCGAAATTTACAATTATTGGCTAGTTAAAATACTGGAAATGCCAGTGCCATGACATGGCATGAGGTGACAAATATTAGGAAATAGCTGCCTGTGCCTAGTAACCTAAGTACTGGGAAATTGCGCGTGCCGTATCTCCGCTGAGATCAAAGGAACCCTGCTACTGTTAATCGTATAAGGCAGTCGGAACTAACGATACTATCGTGCAGCTGCCCTGACCTACAATACAACCCTGTATATATTCAAGCACGCTATTGGAGAATGCGAACTTCGAAAATTGTAACAGCAACTTGCAGTTTCTACACGTCTCTTTTTACACAATACAATCGAACAGAGACGGGTAACTGCGAGTTGCTGTCGAACACAAGATGTGCTAAGGCCGCATAAAGACGTTTTTACTTTTAGGAACACCCAATTATAATGAGATTAAAAAACTTAATTGTAGTCAGGTTCGTAACGACAATTAAGTACGAATGATATATTTAGGCATTTAAACTTTGTCGGCATTTTTATACAGGGTGAAACATGAGTCGTGAACAGTAATACGTTTTTCTAACTCTATAAACAACTAACAATTGAATGCCCTACAAGTTACTAAGGAATAGTCATGTTTTTTTATTTTATTTTTTGTCGCTTTTTCTAATTTTTAAGTGTTTCTTAGAAATGATAATGGCCATATGCTATTTAAAACGTTAAATGTAATAAATATCATTTAAATTGACACGAAATGACAAAATTGCCGTAAAATAAATAAATAACTTGTCATTTTTTAAGTAACTTGTGGGACATTTAATTGTTAGTTGTTTATAGAGTTGGAAAAACGTATTACTGTTCACGACTTATGTTTCACCCTGTATTATATTATAATATCGCTTAAAGTTTATTAAAACAAACACTAAATCAGAGTTTTTACTGAAATTTTGTGCTTAATGAACTAACTGAAATAAAGTTTTTATTTTATTTTACGCTAATTGTGTGTATTTGGGTTTTGGGGGTGGGGGTCACCTAAAAGTGAAAAAGCTCACAACGCTCAATCAGACGAAATTGCTTAGATAATAGAATTTAGATGTCATGGCTTCAAATCAAGATTCCGATGACGAGTGTCCGTAACAATCGAATGCCGATGAGCACATATATGACATCACATTAATCACATACCAGGTACAATAGAAATCAAAATTATTCAATTATACACTCTATGACATTCAGAATAGCTACCGCTTTGTAAATTCAGATAAAGAATTTCTCCTTGTGTGGATCATATTGCACCGACATCCGATCTGGGATAGCCGAAGCCGTAGGCACTGCCTACCACCACTATAGTCAGCTAAGTCCGCAGGTCATTCAGTTGCCGTTTTAAACATGTATATGGGTGAATCAAGTCTTTTCTGTATGTTATTGCCATGGTTACGGTCGGTCACCTGAGTCACGCTGGTTTTATGCGAAACTATGCTACTTATAGCAAATATGCATTTTTCTGATGTTAAAATAAGCCCTTTCCGTAATACATAAACCACCTACATAAATTGCTGAAATATAATATACCTAGATATCTATAATATTGCATATATTATGTAGATATCTACGTTTGTGCCGATTGCATTTTGATTGACTATCTCAATAGCTTCCGTAATTCCGTAAACGACAGTTGAATGTTAAATAACCACGTTATATAACAGTAACATTATAGAGAGAGTACGGCTGATGTGGCCATGTGCATATTCAATATTATATTAATTGCTTTATTGCTGGTCACACCTCACTTATAAATAAGGCGATGTGATTATGGTCATTTTATTACATAATAAGTAACTATATTTATAGCTGTGTACAGTCAAAGATAAAATAAGGTGTATATAAAAATGCTATGTCCCAGTACACTTTAATTCTGTGTAATAAGAACGTCGTAACATACTTATAAGAGGATTCTTTCGATATATATTTTGCACTTGACTGTAAGGGCTGATTTTTCAATCCCCAAATAGCTATCCGTTGTGTTAAAATTATTACCCTTTTCTCAAATCAGCAGTCAAAAAAAGGACAGACAATTTTTTTTGACAGATACTCAAGATTTCAAAATAAGTCTTAAAACATTCATGGGTCTATCACGGTTTTTGTCACTCGTTGCCATGGTTACATTCCCTTGGGCCACAAATCATAGTAGGATTAACACTTACAAAACATTTTTTATGACAGTTACGCGTTACGTGGTTTTTACAAGGTGGGTCATGTCATGAATGTCATGATAGTAGAGCCAAACTATGCCACTTATGTTTATGTCCCCTGGGTGACGTGACAGAATAACAATAAAAACAACGTGATTTACCCTCATACATGTTACATGTGTGAGTAAATCTCACTCATAGCACCACAAAAATAAACCAAGAGAGTAGGTCTATAGCGAACCTACTCACTCCAACAAAGGCATAATTAGTGTGACAGAGGTGGATGCAAAAAATCCGAATCACAAAGTGCCTACAGTTGAATGACAAACTAAATATATAGTTAAGGCACAGCACAGACACTTTTTTACTACCCATATTCTAAGAAACTAAATATTATTATAATGGAATTTGGGAATGATTGAATTGGAATTACACCTTGAGAATGTACCAAATACCTAAAACCTACAATTTAATAAATCGCACACCTAGATCAAAACAGTATTAACTCAAAATGTATGTATTTTTTAATTTGAACTTTGTAGATCAGGAATATACCCTTATCTAAAACACAGATAAATTTTGAGTTAATGCTGTTTTGATCTAGGTGTGTGAAATGTTGAATTCAGTCTCAAATTTACCCCTGTTTATATAAATACAAATAAGATCAAAATACCAACATACCTAATGTATGAATTTTAATGATAAGATTACCTTGAATACTGGAATTTTGATAAGTATTTGAGCATTCAATTTATTTAACTTTTGGGCAATTCCATGCAAGAGTGTAATGAAAGTGACCAATTACTTGTATGTTCATTTACTAATTCTACATATTTTACTGTTATTAATGCCAAGATATCAAAATAATACTTAATTACTAATCCAGATATAGTGTAACATTTACACTTGAATCATAAGTAAATGAACAGATGGTTAAATGGTCACTTTCAAGACAGTTACATGGATTTACCCTTTTACAACAAAATGTCACATGAGATATGACTAATAATTTAAATAGTAAATATTAGAGGCCGTGTGGTGACGGCAGTAAGAATACATTTGTCACCACCCCAACTCCTCCTGCGGGTGTCGTAAGAGTCGACTAAGGGATTAAAGTGTCACTAACCATTCTACAAGATTGATGATGGGCAGCAGCGTCATCATAGTGGACACATTACTGCGATCGCCAATCCGCTTGCCCAGCGTGGCGATTATGGGCATTAACCTCCTAATGCGTCTATACGCATAGTTAATGGGAGAGGCCTACGTCCAGCAGTGGACTAACATAGGCTGATGATGATGATGATGATGAAATATTAGAGAGACAGCATTGAGTACTACTATACATAGTATAAATGTCTAAATGATAAGAGATTCTAAATGCCTCCTTAGTCCTTATGGATATGTCACAACCAAGTCAATTTAGAAAGCCACTTATTGTACAGTCACCATCATATATATCTGCGCTGCCATAGTGACAATAAATATCTGAGCCTCTACTATGATAGTTTAGTGTGCATATTCAGTTATTTCTGAGCATCACGGCCACTCAGATTTATCTGTTGGTGACTGTAAGTGACCCTAAGCCATTGCATTGTAGATAAAATCGCAAATAATAAGAGAATTAACAAGTGGAACAAATCAAATTATTTTATTAAATAGTTTGATTTGTTAAAGTAGTAACACAAATACAAATATTATGTAGTATTACAAGTGAATCCTTACAATTTGTTTTATTGTAGTTATCAAGTTGCCTAGGCTTCTTATTGGTTGACTTTAGTAGTGTGACCATACCTTATCAGTTACACAATATAAACACACTCTGATGGAATTTTGTAAAGACTTATAAAACTATGAAAATGGAATGTATGTTCCCCTAATCCTACAAGGCACATGGTCCCTAAACTTACAAAATGGCTCATTCATTGGTTCTGCAGGTCCCTGCCAGTGAATAAATATTTATAATTATAAATTAAAAGATACCTTAGAAGTCTTATAATGCTATAAAATAAAATTTACTTGTGAGAAAGTAAATCTATTGGGCTATTTCTATTTGTGTCACTTTACAAGTTTACATTATCAAAGTACATTATTTCTATCAAAATACTTAAGTGAATATAAATTTAGAAATAGCCCACTTTGAGCCTTCATTTGAGATTCATAAATTGAAATAATTTTTGTTCTTGAAGCTGCAGACAATATACATTGAGATAATAGAGCTTTTATATCAATTGGCATAAACAATATTTGAAGACTTACCAAATAAGTGTCCACATGTCCAAAGATATGATGAGAGCTTCTTACAAATGATTGCACGCTGCTTGCAAAACATTTCTAAACAATTACCTATGAATCAACTAACCTGCAAGAAAACCAATCATTCTACTGTATCTTGCATCCCTTTCTCTTCTTGTGCATCTCAGCTTGCTTGCTCTTCTTTTTCGCCAGACCCTCCGCGGTGATGTCAGATATTACTGACAACCTCTTGGAGTTGTCCTGGTGCCTGTCCATGCGCGGACTCGGCAGCTCTGGGGGAAACGTAGAGCTGTACAAGTTGTTGTTCTCGCTGTAACTGTGTGGGATCGCAGGCAGTGGAGAATTGTCACTAGTCTCTGCTGCATAGTGAGATGCAGGTCGAATACTCACTGGATCAGGGAAGCGGGGCTTCTTGCCAGATGTGGGAGGCGGCGGGGGCTGTCTGTGCTGCAGGGACGATGTGCCAGAGTTGGAGGCCGTGCCTGAATCAAACGACCTGGTATGCACATGTGTCACATTGTTAATATTAACAGTCGAAGTGCCAGGCTGATCGTAGTACTGTTTGGACATCTCTTTCGCCTGCAGGGCGCTAGCTTTCGATTGTATATGTTCCTTTTCAAACGGCTCTACATAGTTCAAATCTGAATCAACAGATTTGCAAAGCCTCAATCTGTTGTCTCGAATCATGTCCCTCGGGTTGCTGTAGGCGTCGCAGAGAGTAGTCTGAGTTGTGTCGGGGGCATCTGTCTGTTGGGCAGCGAGGCGCTGCTGCTTCTTGAGGAGGGCCTTCTGGCGAGCCTTCTCCTTGGCCCGCTGCAGCTTCTTGTACTCGCGCTCCTGCAGTAGGCGCGCGAGTTCGCCGTCCTGCGCCTCCACGGCGCAGCGCATGTCCGCCAGCAGCGCGTCGCGGTCCTGGCTGAGCTGCCGCGCCAGCCGCGCGTCGCGCTCCTCCTGCTCCAGCCGCGCGCGCAGCTCCAGCAGCTCCTCCGGCGACAGCCCGAGCTCTTCAGGCGCTATGCCGTCTAGGACAGGAGGGAGCATGGCGGGCGCCGCTCGCGCCGGCTCTGGTGGCGTGCACGGGCTCGGCTGCGGCAGTTCTCGGTGCCGACGCTGCCGCCGCAGGTTAATCTCGGCCATCTCGCGCGCGATCTCGGCGTCCACGTCGGCCTGACGGCGCCGCGCGAGCTCTCGCAACCTCGCCTCGTTTTCCAGCCCCTGCTGCTCGTTGAGCGCCACGGGGAAGTCCTCTCGGATCTGCTGGTTGCGGAACCTGTTCTCGCAGAGGTGCGACGAGATCTCACGGTCCTGCAGGCGGTGCGCCAGCGCGCCGTCCGCGCGCACCAGCCACTGCTGTCTCAGGTCTCCCACGTGACCTAGCTTCGGCATCGTGTCGCTTGCTTGAAAACCCGCCATCGTGTTTGACCACTGTTTATCGCTAGATTTCACCGTTTCAAAGTTATGTATTGATTAACACTCAGTTTGCCATGACGTGAACGAACAATTCCAAATTTCCAATCACTGTAAATCCACAATTTTCTTTGATACCTTTCTCGCTTAACTTTCTTCGTTCCGTGAGAATACACGGTAGCTTTTTACATTTTATGTGAACCAAGAACAATGGGGTAAGGTTTGATAATCTACATAATAATTAAATTACAGAACTACATCACACGAGCGAGCAATCACAAGCGAGCTCTCCCCGTCTTGCCTCCGTCCTCCATCCCCACTTCACAACAAATTCTTGTATGACAGGTGAATTCCAACTAGTGATGTACACACTGTAAATGTGGACACAACACAACCGGTCGATTATATTATTTATTGAATCTATAAAAACTAAACTGCAAATAAATATTAAGTTAATACGAACATAATGAGAGCGATTAATACAAAAATGTTATTTTATGAAACGAGCTAAAGCCGATTTCAACAATAGGATAACGCGAGTAATCGTACCTAATAGGTACAGTCCAAGTACAGTCGCATTCAAAACTGGAAAGCTATAGAGGAATTAATTTAAATTATCTATTTAAATGTGGGCATAATAACATTGCGCTTACTTCATTCATCAGAAAAAAGAAAACAAAAAAATAATAAATATTAAAAAAATGTATGCGAGTGCACTCGCCACCACACTCGCGTTCGCTGCTTCGCACCGTGCTTGGATTCGCTAACGAGACCCCACTCGTAAACCGCCTTGAAAACTTATAACGGCGCTGGTAGGCAATGTAAACGTAAACCTGACAACTTCCTACTTGGCCCTCGCCGAATATTCACTCGCTGAAATATTACAAGGCTCTGGTTCTTTGTAAACAATGTTTTGGTAATTTTCAAATATCAACACGAAGCCAATATACACCATGCTGACTATACATATACATGACGTATGCACATTATTGCCATTGGTTTTGTGACTGTTTGTATCGAGGCTATACCAGGGTCAAATAGAAAAGTTGTTTGGCTTTAAATATGATTACGGAAGTGCAGGTGATAAAACTAGTAAATACATTGAATAAGTAGTAAAGCTTTTATTATACAGTTACATAGTTGTTTAAAAATCCAAGACAACTAACAAAACGATTGCATTTATGGTCATATACGCTACGTGGTTTCTGCGCGATTTTCCTTTAATTATCTTTATTGTAATATTAAAATTAATGTACCTGACATAACATATATTTTTATAATCGAATACCTTTATTAACTTCGGATTGAAGTCATTTCGCTTATTTTTCTAGCGAATTCCGACAGACCCTTGTTATTGGCGGTGCAAAAGAACTTTTCATCAGACATGCGATGTAGCCAGCCGGATAGCCTAGGATAACTAAAACAAGAACAAAAAATACGATTCCAAAAGTTTTTAGACGTAGACGTTTTTTGGTATGTTTCGAGGATTACGAGAAGAGTCTTGTTGTACAACATTATTTTTAATCGAAGGAGAATAGGCTACTTGACTCATATCAAATTTAGTGCAAAAATATATTATTTTCTGTAGTATTTATTGAAAAGATTAATATTTTTCGATTACGGTGTATTTAAAGTGTTTAATGGTACATATTTTTTATTGAAAAACTTGTTTTTTTTTATTTCGTACTCTGAAAATGGCGTCGGCCATGATGTGACGTCATAGGATCTTAAACTAACTTTATGTCGAATCTTATACGAGTGACAGATTTATGCATCGTTGGACTAAAAGTAAATATGGCGATATATAAAAATGTCCACTTGCTTAAATTCGGGCGTATATAATTTTGACGAAGTATAAAAATGTTCACCTGTATATTAGACCAAATATAAACATGTTGCGACACTAGACTAAAAATAAATATGGCGATGTATAAAAATGTCCACTTGCATAAGTTCGGGCGTATATAATTTTGACGAAGTATAAAAATGTCCACCTGTATATGATTGTTGGTGGTGATGAATTTGAGCGGTATATGTATTATTATAATCCTGGACCTATAGTAAAGAAAGTAGTCATTTTTATATTCAGACTTGATTAGACTTAGACATTCTTTGAAAGTAGTCATTTTTATATTTCGACTTGATAAGACATACACATTTTTATAATTTGATAGTAGTCATTTTTATATTCCGACTTGATAAGACTTAAGCATTCTAAAGTATTGGCTTTCTAACACTCAGACCAATTTCATTTTATATGTAGACATTTTTATACATCGCCATATTTACTTTTCGTCCAACAACGCATAAATCGAGTGACATTCGCCATGGACATGTAGGCAATGTGTAGGCATGTAGCTTTGCTGTGACATTGACAAAACATAAGTTTGTTTTCCGTTTCAGTGACGTCAAACCACAGATAATCTAAACATTAACATGGCTAGTATCGTTTTCACCCGGTAACGAAAGTTTAAATTTTAAGTTATAATTTTGCGGTTTTCTAGGTCGTGAAAGAATATATTTATATTTTTTTTTCGTTAATCAGATATTGATCAATAATATAAGACAAACTTTAAAAATGCGTCAAGTATTCTATTTCAACTTTCATAAGCCTTATGATTATGATAACTAATGAAAAAATCGAGAACCGATACTCGTACAAAAATTATGTGTTAATATTATGATCAGTTGATCCTGCGACCATATATAACATGGACGTCTAACGCCAGCTCAAAAATGTCCCCAAAAGCAATTGTTCAATTGTGCCAAGATGGGAAGGACATAGCGCTTTTCTTAACACCGCGCATATTTTGGCGCAACATTTTTGACAAACGTTTATAGAATACAGCCAATCAAAACTTTGATGGACCAATCACAACTATTTTTAAATGGCGGATTGAGATTTTATAGGTTGATATTGAAATTCGTCTTCATGGGCAACTCAGCCCGCACGCCACTCAGCCCGCGGGCTCAGTTGACTACTTTTATTTTGTCGGGGGCCCCACGGTCCATTAATTTTCTAAGGGGTCTACTCAGCCCGCGGGTTTAATCGACACCAGTGTGACGCTATAGGGTCTACTCAGCCCACGGGCTTAGTCGACCGCAGTGTGACGCTATAGGGTCTACTCAGCCCGCGGGCTTAGTCGACACCAGTGTATCGCTACATGGTATACTCAGCCCACGGGTTTAGCCGACACAAGTGTGCCGCTATATGATACTAATTTTATAGTACAATACGTCAAGGCTGGAAAAGGTCTGTTTGCCGGCTGAATATTATGTCCCGATTTTCGGGCCAGCAAAGTCTTAATAAGTAAAAATAGTACATTGTGCATCAAGGGAGGAAAGTACGGAATTACTAACGAGAGTGTTAGAAGCCCGACGCCGTCAGGCGGAGGGCTTTTATGACTCGAGTTAGTATTCCGCTTACCGACCGTGATGCATACAATGTTTTTCATCACACTTGCTGACAAAAAATAAGTTTTAAGACATAAATATTTATTAAATGACGTACTGACATTTATATTACTCCCTAGGGAATTCCACTTTTCTATTACTCCCGCTACGCACGCAAGCAATGGCGCGCTTAGACAGCAAGTGTGATGAAAAAAATATTGGATTGATAAGACTTCGTGACGTGATATCTAATCATTCAACATTGCTGGAAATTTTTGAAAAAAGATTTTTTTGACCTTAACTGTACAACCCAAACTCCTCCTTACAGCCTAGTCAGAAGGGTCTCGGAATTTTGTGAGTCAGAATCATTGACCATTATTTGATAAAAGATTGATTATGGGCAGCAGTGTCACCATAGTGGACACATTACTGCATTAACATTTGGCATTTACCTCCTAATACGTTTATCATTATACGGAGAGGCTTACGTCCAGCAGTGGACTTGGGATTTTAAATAAGTTAAAATCTTGTGTATAACTTTAGTACTTTGAATTTTACGGAGGTTTGAACATAAAAAACAAGGAAAATATGTCAATCATGAATATGGGTTTATTTTTAGGGTTCCGTAGCCAAAATGGCAAAAACGGAACCCTTATAGATTCGTCATGTCCGTCTGTCCATCTGTCCGTCTGTCACAGCCGATTTACTCAGAAACTATAAATGCTACAGCATTCTTTTTTATTTTTGGAGCCCTCTGGAACCAGCAAACAGGAGGGTGCGGATGCAAAGGCGGCCGAACATCGCAAAAATTTGAAATACTCGGGTCTCGGCTCCGGCTACATATTCACGCCGCTCGGGGTTGAGACCCTTGGTCCGTGGGGTCCCAGCCCTCACAAATTTTTTACAGATATATCTAAGCGGCTTGTCGACGCCACTGGTGACCGCCGTGCTGGCAGCTACCTAGCTCAACGCATAAGTATCGCGATACAGCGAGGTAATGCTGCCAGCATCCTTGGCACCATGCCGCGGGGGCCCAACTTTCTAGATTTATTTTAGTTTTATTTAGTCTTCATTTGATAGGTAACTTTAGTTTAGTTATATTTTATTCTTTAGTTTATGTATTTAGTTTTAATTTGATAGTCTACTTTAAATTTAATTATTACTTATGTTATACCTTTTATATGTACAATTTGTACCGTTTAATAAACATATATATTATTGTTATCTACATTATGAATCGACAAAGTGGGACGTTTTACTAAACTCGATCAGATTTAATTAAAGGATCTACATTTACATTTTTTGCTCCTATTACAGGCCACAACCTGTAGGTATATATATATGTATCGTATTATAAAAGTCATGTATGTATTACTCTTTTTGACTAGACTAGGAGACATAAAATTTAATCTACTTGTATATGTAATATCCTTGCGTGTATTATTAGTGCACGCTAAATATCCTTGAGCTTGAAGTAAAATTAATCTGTACTTTTTAGTTTTTAACTCTTTTTAACTTTGTTTTTTTGTTATTAATTTAACTTAATTTGCCTATGCACCTTTATTTTTTGCCACTCGATTATACTTCATCCTAAATCTGAGACAGAAGTTAATTGAGCCCGCGGGCTGAGTTAACCTTATACCCATAGACTGTGGTCGATATATCCCGCGGGCTTTGTTGACCCTGTACACATAGACAGTGGTTGATTCAGCCCGCGGGCTTAGTTGACCCATAGACAGTGGTTGATTCAGCCCGTGGGCTTAGTTGACCCTATACCCATAGACAGTGGTTGATCCAGCCCGCGGGCTTATTTGACCCTATACCTATAGACAGTGGTTAATATATCCCGCGGGATGAGTTGACCGATTGGCCGAGTTACCCCTAACATAAACGCTAGTGGCCAACTGAGCCCGCGGGCTCAGTGGCGTGCGGGCCGAGTTGCCCCTGAAGTCTGAAATTCAATCAATATCAACCTATACCTATTATTCTTTCAGGACCGTTTTTGAAAGGCAATTTAGTATAGCGTGCGGCTTCCATGTTTTATTTGTTCGTAGAGTTGATCACTAACCCAGTAGGATCAATGGGCACGAGCACGTCGAGGGTGCTGACCGTGGCAGCGAGCGAGATGTCACCGAGCGAGGGCCAGTTGCCGCTGCTGAACCACGCGCGCTTCGACAGCATCCGTTCCATGTCAGCGTATGCGCACTGGATCTGGTCGTGTGTTTGCTCGTTTACGTTTCGTAGAGTACCATTCAAAATTGGATCCTGAAAATGTAGGTTTTGACTATGTAACAAAAATGCTAGTCTACTCTCTCTCTCTACTATCTCTCCCGCTTATATCAACCTACCAACCTACCCCGCTACCAACCTGGGTGGATATTTTTTTAAAACATCATGTCAGTCATGTCATGTGGCATGTGGAAAATTAAGTAATAATAACTAAGTTCACCAACGTTCAAAATGAGATTCGGTCGAACCCACCCACAGCTTACAGTCTTAGACATAGAATATTTATAACTATTGTACTAGTCACACTAACTATAAATAAAATAATTTGATCAGTACTAAAACTTGGCAATAAAATAAACAGAACAAAATATATTTAAATTATAGAAGGCTCACAGATGCTGCCTTGAAGTACGGGTAAAGCACGCCGCTGTTAAAGTGCAGGAACTGGTCGATGAGGGCGCGCGACCCAGGGTCAGCTGGCAACAGGAATTTCCTCAAGTCAGTTCCATAGCGGGATGCCAAATATGTCATGATGGCGTGACTGTAACACAATCATAATTTTAGATATATGTATACTCTTGCCCATTGGTCACTACGCTCCTATGGCGCGACTATTTAACTTTACATATTAGGTTAATCACCAGGGTTCTATAGATGTATATATCAACGATGTTACATATATACATCTCGTTTATTTTCGACAGGAAACAGCGCTGTGTTGTTAAAATACATACGGCTTACTTTATCATACCTGTCAGTCAATATTAAATCTCTATCCTTTAAAATTGGTAGCGTTTGAAGAGGATTCATCTGGAAAAGTACACATACCATTCAGACACAATCAAGTAACAAAAATAAAGCTATTTTGGCGGGTTATTTACAACAGTGGCAAAGTGATGTGCATATTTCAACATAATCGATCGATTTAACATGGTTAATGTGCATACAGAAATGAGTTCAGGACTTTCATGTTCTCCTTTGTCCATATTGACTTCTACTTCACGGACATCGATGTTCATAGCATCCAGAGCCATCAAGACGGATCGACACGCTGGGCTGCGATCTGCTTTCCACAGCGTGCAGTGCCTGTAAAGTAAGGAAATACAAACACCACTACCACTCAAGAGCAGAATTTGAAATTTATTAGTAGGTAGTTTACTTTAAAAAGCGAGTTGCTAAATTCCTGCTTGATGAGCTCCCCATTATTCATAAAAACCTACTAATTCCATTTAAGATCATGTTAAGGCAGCTGCGATTACATTTTATTTACTTTCGATTTTATTTAAGTTTTATACCCCTCCATCTCAAACGTGTTTTCAATCAAAACAACATTACGACAACATAACTTCATTATTACATTTTCTTTCAAATGATATGCTGCCAGCCGGTTTCATAGTTTCCTTCTTTTATGTGGGACCATAAATATTAAAAAGTACACTCGTGTTGGAAATGAAGTAAATAAATAATTTATGGCAGTCTCCGAACTACTCGGTCTAACCATCGCTGTCAGTAGGAAATGCCAGCAAATTCAAAAATTGTTGGTGCGAAAAGTTGGCTTTTCATAGAAAATTTTAATTTGCCGGCTTTTTTCCTGACTACCTATTTGAATGTATCTAAACATCGCTATGTTTAGATACATTCAAATATACACGGTGTTTCTTAAGTTACTAATAAATAACCTCGCATACTAAAAGTATTTAGTATGGGATCAACCCCGAAATCGCGAAAAAAACAATGTTTTTTTCTATTTTCATACAGATTAATTGATTACCTACATGATCTAGACATTTTGTAGGGGAATGTGATTTTTTTCGTGATTTCGACGGTCCTTTACTATAAGTTGTTCGGTTTGACTTATAGAATACGGTGTGTGTTAGATTATTAGTGACTCAGGAAACACCATGTTCATACTTTATACAGAGTTGGTATCCAATTCCGAGTTGCAAGTCAGGTAAAAGGCAGGCATGAATATTGCATTAGTCGTCGGCGTGATGAGTGCCTGACGCGTTACAAATGGGTCAGCCACGCATAACATAAACATGAAACGTGATATAGGGATCTACAATATCCGCCAGTTTTTACCGACTTCAAAAATAGGAGATTCTCAAGGACTGATTTTACATTTTTTTATTTTTCATAATACCACATCTGACGACTTGTGCCACCGTGGACTGTCACTAAGTTTACATGCGGTCATTACATTATAGTCACTCGTGGTGGGTATGGGTAGTTAGGGTTAGTTTTAGAATATATATTTATTTTATAAATAAGAAATATAAATAAAATAAACGAGAGTGTTCGTTCGTAGGCGGAGGGCTTTTAATGACTCGAGTTAGTATTCCGCTTACCGAACGACCGTGATGCATGCATACATGTTTTTCATCACACTTGCCGACAAAAAAATAAGTTTTAAGACAAAATATTATTAAATGACATTACTATTACTCCCTAAGGAATTTCACTTTTCTATTACTCCCGCTACGCATGCAAGCAATGGCGCGCTTAGACAGCAATTGTGATGAAAAATAAATAAACTACAGAAATATTCAATAATACCTATCATGATCGTCCAGTTTTTGAGTTACGTAGTTGAACATTGTGTACGTTAGTTACTTAATAAATTCTGGTAAAAATAATATTATAGACCGTTTTCTTCTCAGCAATTTGAACCCTACTGCAAGCTTCAAGTTTATCAACGTATTATGTAAATTTATTGTATCGTTTCATATGGATGAATGAATTTTATTTTCAGAAAATATCATTGGTCAGCTTACTCCGGAGCAAGAAGGAACGTGTTTCTGTGTATTAGTAAAATGGTTTATTTTACTTTGACTAATGTGTTTAGAGTTATTTCACGTTACTGCAGTACAAACACAACGGTGTAAGTTTTTTTGTATTTAGTCATGAGTTGATACCGAGTATACCGACTGAAGGTATAGTGAAGTTACCTATCTATGAATAGCAAGGATCGGACAAACGCCCGTCATTTTGAAAACATAACCCTGTTCCGTACAGTAGAGACTTCCTTATCTTATGATGTTAACCTATTTTATTTAATATGATGTTTTTTAATAACACTTACACAAAGTATCTATTTAGGAGATCCCAACACTTTCTTACTTATACATATGATGATTGTGACCAATAAACGATTTAAGTAAAATTAATTAATATACGCGATATACATAATCCGCTTAGATAATTTTATTGCATGAATATTAACGCGGTAACCGAAGAATACAGGGCGTCCCAAAGATATGGGACATGAAGGGGAAGTACCTTAAATATCGTAGATAGTGTATTTTGCTGAAAGAAGACTTAATATTATTTTTAAAATTTAGTAATTAAAGTTTTTCAAAAATAAGTAAATTTTTGAAAAGGTTTGAATGCACTATTACTATATTTGACCCAATTTTAGATACTATGGTTATTAAGAAACATTGTTATTTTTTATCCATTTTTTCATGAATTACATCATAAAATTACGAAAAAAATTTTTTGTGTTAAAGTACGTTCGATGCCTAGAAAAAGATTTTTTTTGGATTTTTTTTGAATGCACTAGTATTTAATTTTCAAAATAAAATAAAGTCTTCAGCAAAATATCCTACCTACGATATTTTAGTTACTTCCCCTTCATGTCATGTCCCATAGCTTTGGGACGCCCTGTAACACTCGATACATCGAAATTCAATATCAAAAATTCAAAATAGGATATTATTATATCATGGGTCACAAATAACAATCATAGTGTGTACAAATAGGAGTTACGATCTTTTAAATACGTACTCAGTGTCAGTGTTATTAAAAAAACATCATATTAAATAAAATAAGTTAACATCATAAGATAAGGAAGTCTCTACTGTAAGGAACAGGGTTATGTTTACAAAATGACGGGCGTTTGTCCGATCCTTGATGAATAGTCAAAACATGTGCTGACAATTTCGTCCTTTAACTTCTTTACGTGATTAAAGATTATGGGAAGACAGTATTATAATTAGATATTTGGTCGCATTTTGCATCAAATCATAGACTAACTTATACATTAATTACTTATAATTAACGGTATTTTATTTATTTATGATCAAATGTCTTAGTATTAGTATTTACACAATATTACATAAATACATATAATTAGTAAATTATATTTTACAAGCAAAGATTGACAGTTCAAACTACAAGCAACGAACTTACTTTTCTTGAGATGGACTGTTAGCAACATTAAGATCTAGGTCTTGTACTTTGATTTTTTTATACTGATGTTGAGAGAGTCGTTTCACAGTAAAATTTTAAGAATTGGTGATAATATGTTTGTTTTTTTTAGGAAGGAAAAAATAAATAGAAAATTAGTGTTATATGGAGACGAGGTCTCCCCTCCAGTCCGTTTCGTGTTGATGGTGGCATCCATGATGGAGATCAAGTTAGATTACCGACACATAGATCTATTCAAAGAGGAGAACAAATCTTCATTTTTCTCAAAGGTGACTTAACGAAGTGAAAGTCAGCGTTTATAAGAAATTATATCATAAAACTGTCCGTCTGTTCTGCATTTCTATATTTTCAAATAAAGCAGATTCAATATTTCGTTTCAGATAAATCCGCTCCAAAAAGTCCCAGTGTTGCAAATTGGCGCTGATACAATCTACGACAGTCATGCTATTGCATTATACTTGTGCCACGCTGAAGATGGTAAACGTCTGTATCCGGTAGATCCCGTAATAAGAGCCAAAATCAATCACGGCCTGTTCTTTAACTCGGGAACATTATTTCCAATTGACAGCTTTGTATTTGTAAGTAACAAGTATAAAGCCTTTACTAAAATATAATATGAGTATCTCTGCCGACTGCACCTGGTCAGTATTGTCATTGTACATAATATAATATGTTAGGACGCCAGAAATCAGTGGCACATATCCATTAATTACGTTAGTATTAATCTGCGTATATTTTATTCATATTTTAGAGCGAATACTTCCGCGGCAAATGGCCAGCCGACGAGAGAAAGATTCATCAGTGGAATTCTGCAATTGATCATTTAGAGTACCTCCTGGCTAATCAGATGTGGTTAGCTTGTGATAAGGTAATTGTTTCAAAATAATACAATATTTGTGCCGCTTGTGTACCGTCAGTTCGTCACTCTGTCATGGATTAGATTATATGGGGAACCGACTGAAAAGTAAGAAGGAGATTTGACTCCTCCCTACATTATGTAGTAATTTGTATGAGCATTGTTACACTCACTCTTTCAAGCCGGTGCCCTATCAACCATTAAAAAAGTTACTTATCACGAAGTTTAACAGTCGTTAAGTTTTTGTTAATTTCCCAGGTTACACTCGCTGATTTGTGCTGCGCGTCTACAGTAAGCTCGCTACAACTATTGGTTCCCCCATTGGACCGCCATGTAAATGTAAAAAATTGGTTAAAAAGGCTACAAAAGCTTCCTTCCTACAGAATCAATTTACAAGGGCTGGAGCGACTCAAAAATTGTATTAATAGTTTAAAATAAATATCCCAGCAACAAAATAGCATGTTACGCTTAACTATAAAGTTTATCAATAAATGAGTTACATAATACTAGTTATTTCTTATTGGAGACCTTAAATTACCAAAATAGATATCTCTAATTTATTTTTATCATAGGGATCACAAAAAAATGTGTACTCGATTGTACTTCAGGAAAGTCGAGGAACCCAAGAAAAATGTTTTTTAAGGTTTTTTTTAATACATGCTTTATATTAATGCTGGCAATAATCACGTGAAACGTCAAAACTCTGTTGCCTATGGACTCTATTGATTGGTCAACGAGGAGATGTAAAAAATGGCTGCCTTGCATTCTCCTACTCAGGTAGAATTAATTAAAATTAAATAATCCGTGTAGTGCAAATGAAACAGTTATATCGCGAAGGACAACTAACTAAGTGATCTACAATATCGAGCAGTTCATGTTGAGTAAAGATCATAAATGATCTGAGAAATCCAGTGACAAAGTTTCGTGTACTTCAGTTGGTTTACGCTGCTTCAAAAAATATCGTATTTGACTGCTTCAATTAGTCTTGTGTTTAATAGTAATCTTCTGTATACAGTGTAGTGAACATATGTGGTGTAATCTACAGTTTAAAACCCTAACCGTTCTGTAGTTCCGTAATTATTTCGGTTCGAACATTGAATGTCATGAACTGACCAAATGTCACACCCTTCGTGTGATTGAAAATACTTGTTTAAAAGTTTTCTCGCCGGGAGTTTTGTGTTTTCAAAATGTGGCTTGAACCGTTGCAGGTGGCAGGGAACCACAGCGCTATATACGAAGCGTATTATCACCAGGTATGAAGTATTTTGAGGTATTAGCGCTCTTGTAGTGTCTTGCATGTTTCTTGTTATAAACACTGCGTTACGGTTGATAGTGGCGTATTGATTATGGAATTACGCTGCGACGTCTGGTGCCCGACGTAGCCGATGTCGAATTTTATCAATAATGGGCCGCTTGAGGCTGACCTTGGCTGGAAACATCGAGAGTGAGAATGAACCCCTTTTTCATTAATATCCCTGAGTAGTATCACAAATAGCTCTATTTACCTATCTAGAGATATGCTTTAAAAATTTAAATTTGTTATTGACTCAGCTGTTATCATTAAATACCTAAGATTATTCATCTTGATAGTGAGAGGCTGATATCTGCCTCAAGACAAAAATAATCTGAAGTATTTGGTAAGGACTGTAAATGTGCTTTAGTTCTGATGAGATTTTCAAGGATTTCATTCCATTAAAGAACTAACAAAATTTTAAGTGTAGACCTCATGTGTTTTCATTACAATATGCTATTTATGAAACCTGATGAAAGGTCACTGAGCATATAGGTACTTAATAGATGTGTGTAATTAACTAATTATTAATATGTTGATAACAAACTGTAATAAACCTGTGACACCATTTTCCTGCCTGCTTTAATTATATATTTTTTTACTTCAATACCTACATCCTTACACAATAGGGTGGATCGATTTTTTCATTTTCCGTAATTCAAAAAATAATCTTTATGGATCGATACTTCGAGGCTAGAGAAACAAAAAATATTATGATCATTTTTGTATTTACTATTTTGTACTTCGTTAAAAGGCCCAAAGATCAACTCTATTATTAACCCGGCGAGAGTGTGGTGAAAAATATTTAAACAAAAATAAACTCTAAATATATTGACATAAGTCAAACGCAGGGTATGAGATACCCTGCCACACTCCCGCCGGGTTAAGGTTTTTTAAAGAAAAGTCAGTAGTTTGTGGATATTTCCTGTTTTACTTTTATGTAGAAACAAAATAACATTATTTTTCATAAATTTAGAATTTGCACAATTTAATTACATGAAAATTATAACCAATATTGGCAAAAACTGGTTTTCAACTTTGAGGCTCTTGCGGCAGTACTTGCCAAATGACTACCGGAAAAAGATATATTGTTAAAGAATGTTAGTTTTTACGACCATCATTTTATTAACCAGCGGTTCCAAAAATCCGAAAAAAAATTTTTTTTCATACTTCAATGTGTGAAGCAAAATTTTTTCTCTAAATGGGGTCCAAAATGATAAAACATCTAAAAATGGTCATAATATTTTTTGTGTAGCCACATAGTATCGATTCGTAAAGATTATTTTATGATTATCTGAAAATAAAAAAATCAATCCACCCTATTACACAATCTAAACTTCTAAAGAATCTTAAAATTAATTACACAATTTCTATAAAATATTGTAAGTATTTAATGTTTAAGTAGCTCTGATGAATAAATCAAATTTTGTAGCCATTAATTCATTTTATGATATTTTATTTTATTTATTTTATTTTATTTTATTTATTAAGGAATCCCAACAGCTATGCAATAACACTGTATGCGTCTTAAATAGAAATACAGAGCCAATTATAGGAACTCACAAATATGAAACAGTATACAAATCTATGCTTATTACTAACAAATATGTTCCCAATATCACACATGTGCCCATGTGATATGAAAATTATAAATAATAAAATAGTAATTAGTTTGCTCTAAACTAAACTTTCCACATCCACCATTATTATAAAACACTGGACTAACTGGAAAACTAACTGGACTGAACAGTTAGTTTTCACATTGAATTAAACTTAAGGGTATCACATAACTAGATAGAATTATTATTTTTAGCATAAGAATGAAAATCAAGATGCTAATTGCTAACACTCTGTTGCAAACTCAAGTCAGTGACTACTTTGTTACTAGTGCGACAACTAAAGTGCAGAAAACTATAATATGCTGTTAAATTGCAAAAGTAGTAAAACAATTTTCCTTTTAAATTGACTGTACATCAATTATTTATTTATCCATTTTATTGTCACACAATTGACACTGGGATGACTTATCATCAGTGATTGGCACCACTTGTGCCACATGGAGGTATTTCACATACAAAAAATATACGGACATGACTGATATTTTTTAGATTAATGATAAAAATAAAAAAAATATAACTAATTAATTATACAGTAAATAACATTATTGTATTACTCACACACTCTAACATATTTATTTATTGCTTATTGCAAAGCAGTGGACCGATGTTCAGTAGTAGTCAGTTCAGGTCGCGCCGGATCCTATACTCCACACAGACAACTGATAAAACTTATTGCAAAGCAGTGGACCGATGTAAAGCAGCAGTATGTCCCCAGGTCTTACACGATCCTATAGTCCAAACAGACACCTGATAAACCTTGCAAAGCATTAAGTGGGTGGATGTTCAAGGGCCAAATAATTGACCCTTAAGTCATTGGAATTACCCACTTAGAGATATACAGAATATATATTTAAAAAATCTTATCAGATACAAATAAAACAAAAGTTTCAAAATTAAATCCTGTATAAAAAGTGACCTAGGAAAAATGGGCCGAAACTCAGTTTCGGTCTATTCAGAAAGGGATCAGAAAGGTGACCATTTAGAAAAACGTAGTATAATCATAATCAATAGAGTTTATGAGATTTCACTAAGTTTCAGTATAACTGACATAGGCATTTCTCAAAAAGTTTGTACATTTGGATCACAAATTGATAAAAAAATATAGGCTGGTCGAGTCAATAATGCTGAGCAAGGTCCACCACATTTCCCAAAATGTCCTAAAATGTTTGTATGAAACATTGCTTTTATTGTTACGATAAGTGTATAGGAATCTGGATCCAAATGCACAAACTTTTCGAGGAATACTCGGGCCCGTTTTGTCGTGGTATAAGATAATAAGACACTATTGACGATGACGGGGAATGTATAGTATAGTAGTGGTACACTCAAATGCAAAAATAAGTATTGAAAGAATATGTTACGCCGTTCTTATTACAGTTATTACACAGAATTAGAGTGCACTGGGACATATTTTTGAACATTCTTGTGTACAACATTTTGACTGTATGTCCGCAGTTGGATCTATGTGTAATAGCGATATGTCCACAATTGGACCTATGTGTAATAGCGGTATGTCCACAGGTGGACCCAAACGCAACGGGGGCGGTGCAGGCGCCCGACGCAGCCCGCTTCCTGAAGAAGTCGCGGCTCAGCGATGTCGTGCTCTCCAAGATATGGGACCTCTCCGACCCCAACGGGAAGGGGTACCTCGACAAGGTAACTTGTTGCTACGAGTACGGGTAAATTCACTAAAGCTGGCACGAATGGAATTAATGAAAAGAATGACATACATAATTGTGTATGCGGCGCTGCTATACCAACCTGTATCTACTGTCATTTTGACATCCACACATAGATGCTTTCTGTCTCTTACTCGATCCATTCGTGCCAGCTTTGGTGAATTTACCTGTACTGCGGGGCTACCACAATGTACTAATGCGATTCAGTTTAGGACCTAAACTGGCCTACTACCGCGAAAATCAAAGTAAAATTTATTCATGAAATAAAACTACACTTTACAGGGTTCGTGGTCTGCGGATGTCATCCGCAGAGCACGAACCCTGTAAAGTGTTCGAAACGTCGGAATGAAGTTAAAATTAGTTAATATACGCGAGTTTATCCGTTTTCATAGTTTTATTTCATGAGTAATCCTCGCGGTAACCGAAGAAAATATTATAAAATTTATTATTATCTAAAACAGAGTGAAATTGAAAACGTGAATCCTAATGTGTTTTTGTAACTCGATAAAATTAACAATTGAAGTGCAGTCACTAAAATCGTTTTTTTTGTTGTTTTTGACATTTCTTTTAGTTATTTCGTAAAACTATTTAGAAAATAATAATAATTTCTTGAGGTATTTAAAACAATAAAGTATCAAATTTTAAATAAGCTTCGTCGTGTTTTCTGTTCGTTTGTACAAATAGGATAAATCAAGTACCTAACTATTTACGAAATACCCAGTAACAATTTTGTGATATGGGCTCCGTTATCACGTTATCGACTGATGGGAATATCCCATTTCCTGGGAATATCCCGTTTCACACAGCATTTTCCGCAATCTACATCCAACGTGCCTTTGCAAAGCCAAACTACATAGTATTTTTGGAATAAAACTATGAAAATGGATAAACTCCGACGTTTCGAACACTTTACAGAGTTCGTGGTCTGTGTGCGACTGACTGACCTGTAAAGTGTTCGAAACGTCGGAATGAAGTTAAAGTTAATTACGTGATATACGCGAGTTTATCCGTTTTCATAGTTTTATTTCATGAGTAATCCTCGCGGTAACCGAAGAAAATATTTTATGCATAGTATTTTGTGGAACAAATCACCTAGCCTTGCAACAAATAGCAGCTACCCGAGAAATTCGACCAGTGTCCGCTGGAGTGGCCGAGTGGTTTAATTAGGCATCAACCCCGAAAGCTGAGGACGTAGGTCATGGGTTCAAATCCCACCTCTGGCGTTGGTAAACTCCGGTATTTCTTCTTTGGTACATGACATCTAAGGGCGTTTGTGCACTACAATGACTTTTACTGTCCGGCAGACTGAGTTTTCATGGTCCGATATGACATGAAAAAAAACGGATGATTGGCTTGTGCACTTGTCCGTCTTTTTACTCGGAGGTGCGACATATTAGCATGAAAAAAACGGATGATTGGCTTGTGCACTTGTCCGTCTTTTTACTCGGAGGTGCGGCATAGTAGCATGAAAAAAACGGATGATTGGCTTGTGTACTTGTCCGTCTTTTTAAAAGTTCGGACGGTAAAAGTCAGTGCAATTCCGGTCGCAGTGCACAAGCATTAACACGTTTTTCATAGCTGTCATCGCGGATCGGAAAAATACTGTCCGGAATGGGGAAAAGTAAAATGTCGGACGGTAAAATTACGTATAGTGCACAAGCTACTATACAATACGTTTAATGGCGTGGCATATCGGACCGTAAAAAACCGGACTACCGGACGGTAAAAGCCATTGTAGTGCACAAACGCCCTAATACTTATAAACTACTTCGCTCATTTCATCAGTAGTAACACCTAACCTTTGTTTGATAAGGCGGTATTAAACTTCATTTGTCAGCCTCCGTAGCCTAGTTGGTGGTGACCCTGCCTACGAAGCTGGAGGTTCCGGGTCCGAATCCCGGCGAGGGCATTATTTGTGTATTTATTTATCACAAATATTTGTTCCTTAGTCATGGCTGTCTATGCATGTATTTAAGTATCTATATGTATGTATCTATCTATTATAATTATATCGTCGCCTGGTACCCACATCACAAGCCTTAATTGAGCTTACCGTGGGACTAGGTCGATTTGTATAAGATGTCCCAAGATATTTATTTATTTATAATGGTATGGAACTCTTTGTGCGCGATACCGACTCGCACTTGGCTGGTTTTTTCAGTGTAAATGAATAACCTATCTGACACATCCCAATGTATTAACAAGCTAATAATTAATGATTAAACGAACTTACCTGTAAGCGAAGTTCTATCATAATTATACGAAGTGCTTCGTCCGAAGAGATTAGTATTCTGAAGTATTTTATATATGTAGTAACACGCAAGTGACACCACTCCAACACTATAGTTTAGATTTGTTTTTTTTTTTTTTTGTGGGTATGCTTGCACCGACTCGATCTTGGCCGTTGACGTCATTAAGTTTAGAGTAGATAGGTAGATATAACGTCATTGATGACATTCTCTGTTAGGGGGTTTTACCGTGTAACGGGAGGGAGGGTGCTACTAATCTCTTCGGACGAAGCACTTCGTATAATTATGATAGAACTTCGCTTACAGGTAAGTTCGTTTAATCATTAATTATACTCGTGCTTCGTCCTCGAGATTAGTATTCTGAAGTATTTTATATATGTAGACCTTGAGAGACTAAGGGAATGTCAGCAATGTAAAAAAATGGAGTAAGAATCATAGTCATATGTTTATTATTCCAGATATTCATTCTAATTGTATATAAAATTATATCAAATTAGTTGTGGTTTACATTAATGATTCCTCATTATCTGCTACAGTATACATACAGCTAATCCAATGGACTATAAGAATAGGTATAGGTGCAGTTTATACAACAATCAGAATTAAATTATTATTAATTAGTATTTGAAGCGAATACTGCTCTTGCTAGGGCGCAATTATCATTATTTGACACAAATCTATTATAAAATTTTCCGAATGTGCCCGAATTTTCGCTCCAGCTTGCTGTACTCCGGATTAAATCAATAGTAACACCGCCTTTATATGCTTTTGAAGAAGCGGCGTGTCGGGTACTGTGAGCAGTAAATGTAACCAACGGCTGAGTGATGGTACGGATACTGCGTTATTCGGTTTTTTGAAACTAATAAACAATCGATTATTATTATTGCGAACGTGATTAGTTTTATCTAAGTAAGCGATTAATGTTGCAGCAGGGCATACTTCTGGCTTATCTAAGAAAAATGGAAGGACTAACACTGGTTGCTTAACGCCTGGTTTAGATGTTTTGATTAGGTCAGGAATTTTAATAATCAATTGAGAATCGTGTTTCTCTATGTTTTTGATGGATATTTTGGAGAATGTTTGTACCCGGTGTGCGGTAGCTAGCGCTAATAAGGTTATACACTTTTTTGTTAGGGTTTCAAGCGATAGAGACTCATTTGGGAATTGAGTACTTAATTTATCTATAACGACAGAAGGGTCCCATGTGATGTTGTACTTCGGCATAGGTGGCCGGAGTCTATGCACACCTTTAAAAAATCGTGTAACCAAATCATTGCTAGTGTTAGGGTAAAAACACCGCTTCATCACTAATACATAATTTATTCAATGGTTAACAAGGCAATCACACAGTAATTTTAAGATAGAGTAACCGCGACGCGCCATATCCGTGTAACGTCCGTTGACAGCTCGCCCGACGCCGTAGTGAAGTGACATGCCGATGATGTCGCTAGTGTTGTACCGGGCTAATTTCCTTACAGTTCGGCCATTCACTGACCAAACCTTCGGCCCGAAGGTCAATTCTTCAGGTCTTCACAGAAGCTCACCGTAGGCCGCTAACTTTCACAGCCCCAGCACCCAAATTGTCTGACTGAAGTCTCATAGGTTCAATACACTGCGAATTGAACAAATGCATTTTAAGCATAACGCATACACAGGTCTTGAATGCCATGAATCTATAACATGTGCGACGTTCCGTCGTTCACGAACCGATTCGTCGATTTCGTCAGTATCAAGCTTAACAAGGACAGACAGACAAGATATGTTCAAATGACGATGTACCTTTTGTCAACTGGGTTTATTATAATTGTGCTAATGTGGAGTGGCAAGAACCAGGTCAACCCCCTTTTTTTTCCAATCTTTAGTATAGCCAGTATACAAATTTTAATACTTTCATTGAGCGATTCCAAGATTAAAGTGATATCATTTACTTGCATAATGTGCAATTAATGAAAACTCTTTTTCTTTTTTCTTTTTTTTTTTTACATTGAACTTGTAAATATATCGTCATTATGTATGAAACTATTATGCAATTAGGACAGCGCCATCTAGTAGCATTTTTTTTTTAAAGGATTAATGACATTAATAAATGTAACATCATGAAATCAGTCAAATGTTCGCTGGCTAATTGCGAATTTGTTTGATTATACACAGTACACACTTAGAGTAACATGATGATGATATCATTGATTTTTGTATAATCACACAATTACTGATGTACACGTTCCTCGAATGATGAATGTTATAACGCCAATAAAGTAATGGAACAAGCTCACAGTTTTATCCGGCGATGTAGAGCGCCTTGGGATGACTGCTTGTGACCGTACTAGTCACCGATGACTCGCGCAGAAGCGCGTACATAGCCGCTCCCGCGCCTGGGTTACGGCGAAGTCTGCCAGTGCGGTGAATTCGTCAACTGACGCGTTCCGGCAGCAATGCGTAAGACCCGCTGCGTGTACCTTACATATACTCAGCTAGACAAACAGACGCCCGTTTCCAGGCTTGCCCTGCTAAGGAAGGTTAAAACAACACGATATAAGGTCATAAAACATATGAATTAACTGCCAGATCGCAATGGAACCAGTATTTGATATAGACCGCCTCTCGGCGCCAGCCCAAATGTTTTATCCAGGACCGCCACTGAGGCGCCAGCCCACATGTATTATCCAGGACCGCCACTCAGGCGCCAGCCCACATGTATTATCCAGGACCGCCACTCAGGCGCCAGCCCACATGTATTATCCAGGACCGCCACTCAGGCGCCAGCCCACATGTATTATCCAGGACCGCCACTCAGGCGCCAGCCCACATGTATTATCCAGGACCGCCACTCAGGCGCCAGTCCACATGTATTATCCAGGACCGCCACTCAGGCGCCAGCCCACATGTATTATCCAGGACCGCCACTCAGGCGCCAGTCCACATGTATTATCCAGGACCGCCACTCAGGCGCCAGCCCACATGTATTATCCAGGACCGCCACTCAGGCGCCAGCCCACATGTATTATCCAGGACCGCCACTCAGGCGCCAGCCCACATGTATTATCCAGGACCGCCACTCAGGCGCCAGCCCAAACGTATTATCTAGGACCGCCATAGAGGCGCCAGCCCAAACGTATTATCTAGGACCGCCATAGAGGCGCCAGCCCAAATGCATTATCTAGGACCGCCATGGAGGCGCCAGCCCAAACATATTATCTAGGACCGCCATGGAGGCGCCAGCCCAAACGTATTATCTAGGACCGCCATGGAGGCGCCAGCCCAAACGTATTATCTAGGACCGCCATAGAGGCGCCAGCCCAAACGTATTATCTAGGACCGCCATAGAGGCGCCAGCCCTAACGTATTATCTAGGACCGCCATAGAGGCGCCAGCCCAAACGTATTATCTAGGACCGCCATAGAGGCGCCAGCCCAGATGTTTTATATGACTAAAGAATCAGATCACAATTAATAGTTAAGCAACAATAGTTGGCAACAAAATATAAACGAGATCTCATACACCGTAACACCACCAAGTTCTTAATCGAGGAGTAACCTTACGGGGAATTACAATGTAATTTAATTTCACAGGCAGCCTAGGTCTCAACCAAGGAGCAAGTGTATAACTAGAATTGAGATCTAATTTGAATGATAGCAAGACTCTTCCGTAATAATATCAACGGATAACATAACTCCGAAGTCATACACCATCTAGCACTTAAGCTAGGAGCAAATAACCAACTGCCATAACGTCAATGTTAAAGTAACTCATCTCACTCATTCTGATTTATGGACAAATAGCAGGTGTCAATAATGTAATAATGAGCCATTCAGGAAACAATAAAAGACACTTTTAAGTTTATAATAGTGGGCAACGTCAGCACCAAACTATAAATTAGGATGGATGTGTTTCATTAACTCGGGTACCAATCTGAGTATTTGTGAACATATTCCTTTTATAGCGAACACTGTGATATGTCATGTCATCAGCCTATCCCAGTCCACTATGATGACGCTGCTGCCCATCATGAATGGTCATATAACACTGTATAAACAAAGCATTTTTCATTAGACAAAATTCATCGAACCTGCAAAAGATTGAATCATTATCATTTAAGCACAAGGCAAGAATCACTTCTTCCAATTAACTCAATTCTTAATCTGAGAATTCTTGAACATCATCCTTTCATAGTGAACATTGTACACTAAGAGCATTTTTCATTCATATAGGTACATGCTGAATTCAATAATTAAACCTGTGAAAGATCAAGTTATGAACCATGAAGTGGGAATTATACCTCCCATTTGACTCAGTTCTCATTTGAGAATTCTCTGCATGTCATCATATTATAGTGTACTTTAAAAGAAACAGGATTTGCTATGTTATATCACAACATTTCAGTACTATATTCTGTAAGAGACACAAGTTCATAAAATGGTATAAAACATAACACCAGTCCATAAGTTGCATGATAATAATCATATGGAACTTGGCTGTTCACTTCCAAGCAGCTCCATAAAAGGTAAGTAGATTGCAAAAAATCCTTAAATATGTTTTGTTGATTCAATAGGTATAAATTAAATTAGCATTACCATTTATCGAGGTTTGCCACATTGAGGGTTCGCATTATTGAGGTTCCCATGTATTTAAAGAAACTATATGTACTGCTCAAATGTATCATACCCAACACAGCTTCGCTGTAACTGGACAAATTATAAAGCACTGAACACATTTATCATGTGCAATTGTCATATACATAAATGTATTGTACATGATGTGTCTTGCATAGTTGTAATACATATCAGTTACACCTTGAGGGTGAAATGAATATTAAATTGTTAAATAATGAAGTGGCCTCAACTGAACTTCTCATGTAACTGGCAACTTTAATCATTATGATGATGATGAATAACAGTGAATAGGTTAGAATCATTAAACATTTTAAATAAGCAATTTACCTTGTAGGTTATGCATTCTTCCAACAGATCATTTTTCAACTTCCAATGTGAAACAAAACCCCATAAGTCAATATGCCAACTGCACTTACCCAAATCTTAGATAAGTAAATATTATTGATATCATTTTATCCATTTCATTGTAAGTGATGTAGCAGTATAATACCCCAGACACTTCTGTGAAAGACTTGAAAGTTCAAGATAATCTAAGTTTATTTAAGTAGCTGTTCGAAAACATGCATCTGAAATATAAGGTTAAAACCAGATAGCGGATGACTTGATGAGCCAAGAAGGCATGTCACTGTTGTACCGTTGCAGGACAATGTCAAACCAAAGTATTCATTGCATCAATCTCTGTATAACAAAGCTGATAATGGTGATGACTTTGTAGTAGGTATACTAAACATTTGCATTAGAAGCCTGAATCAGGCATTCATATTTCACACCTTACATTAAGTCCTACTTGTAATAGGTACTTGTATGTTTACAATCCAAATAAGTATTTTCCCATACTAGAAACAATAAATAATAGGCACTCAATGTCTTATATGTGCACCAGTGTACTTACTGCAAAATGGTAGAATTTCATAATAAAAGAGTTATTACTATTTTGTTGACTTCAATGTTAATATTGCATGTAGGTATAGTGGGAAGCTATACACCATATTAACAAATTAATGAGTTCTTAAGGTGAAGACCTATTTTTGTAGTAGACTGTACACAAATAGAATGCACAGTTCATAACCTGTACTGACTAGCATATGGTCACATATTAAGAATAACAAGCATAGCATGTTTATGCTTATTTCATATCATTATGTATGAAGTATTATGATAATTACTAAAAAGATGAGAGAGAGTATGATCATTTCATCAAATTCTTGTGAATGAACATGGCATAGGTTGTAACAAATTATGAATGTTGTTCACTTTGTACATTCCACAAAGATGTAGAAGATGATACCTTGTTACTAAAATATCTTCTAAGTTATTTAAGTATCACAGACTATAGTTGGCCTGTTCCTAATTGAACGGCTTAGCTTTCATAGTATTCCACATTCATAGGTAAATAATAATTGAAATGTACCTAAGATAAAACTCACAAACCAAATCAATGCAATACACTTGTCCATTCATACTGAACAGTACAATTAGTATGAAACTGTCAAAATTATTCCATACAGTTTCCACTCTTTCTCTTCATGTAAACAAGGAACATATTCAGGAGAAATGGTGACCAATCTGTCAATATGATACTAAACTTGACATATATTAAAATAAGTTAAGACTCACCGTTTAATGTTCACTTTTTTTTTTTATTCGGCTCTTACCTTGGGACTTCAATTAATTAAATCCAACTAAATAATGGGATTACTAAGTTCCAACATTTATGTATCATACAACAATCCACCTGTTATTCCATGGTACATTGCTTTGATTGTGTTATGCCTTATGCAGCACTGTTGCAGCTCTGGGTATACTATGGTATACTAGTACCATTAACTTGTAGTTTGTTCTTGGTCCACATAAATGTAATATTTAGTGCTTACTCTAAATCTGAAAACATATCAAAACACACACCACACAACCGAGGCACCCTTTTAAGATTATCTTCAACCTGTGCATCGCGCACCGGTTTTTTTTTTATATTTCTTATCTGCCTCTTTGTAACAAGCTTACCGTGCGTAATATTTAGGAACTCTGTTAAGAGATGAATTCACATTAGCCACAGACCTACCACGATAAGTTACCATGACGACGAAGTTACCGGTTACCTTTACGCGAAGTACTTTGTATGATTGCGTCGTTTATTATTAATACTATAGCAATAATGCATTTAGTAGAATTGGTGCATTCACTCATTAAAATCAGGTGAATCCAAGTATTTCAATCACAACAATGGGACTCCGATACCAGCGGAATAGATTGTACCCATTTTGGTCAATTAAACTTTAGTAGGCGTATGATAATATCCCACTTCTGAAGCTGTTAGGGTAAAAACACCGCTTCATCACTAATACATAATTTATTCAATGGTTAACAAGGCAATCACACAGTAATTTTAAGATAGAGTAACCGCGACGCGCCATATCCGTGTAACGTCCGTTGACAGCTCGCCCGACGCCGTAGTGAAGTGACATGCCGATGATGTCGCTAGTGTTGTACCGGGCTAATTTCCTTACACTAGAAATATGCGGTCCTAGAACTAGTGAAATGGCTGACCTAAGGCAGTTGAGGGTACTGTACTGGCTACCACTGTCGAAATGCTTAGTTAGGAAAGCGAGCACAGATGTGGTAGACGCATTATACAAGCTTACGTTATTGTCTACACAGAATTCGAACCATTTCTTAAGGCCAGTATCGTATTGTTTTATTGAGTTTTTGGATAATGATGCTAGCATTATGCTCGCTGACTCTGCTGGTACGTTTCGTTGCAGTAGCGCTGTCCGCACAATATGCCGGCAACCAGGGTAAGACTTGTTTGTATGTTCGGGTTGCTGGAATGAGACAAAATAGTGTTTTTGTGAGGCTTAAATGTAATGGTTTCCGAGACGAGAAGCTGTTGAAATAATGGATACCAAGGTTGCGTTTTCCACAGCGGGACGACTATTATTCCTCGTGCTTGGTCTGAGATTACTTTCCTAAGCGTTTTCAAAATTATGGAAATGGGAGGAAAGGCATAAAAATATATGTCAGACCAGCTCAATGTGAACGCGTTGATTGCCCACGCATCAGGGTCTCGATGCCATGAGACATACTTTGCGCACTTGGTATTTACCCGACTAGCAAATAGGTCTACTTGGGGATGTCCGAATTTTGTTGTGATTTCTCTGAACGCCATGTCTGTTAACTCCCACTCTATGTCGGGGTGTATACGCCTAGATTCGGCGTCGGCCACTACATTTTCGGCTGATTTGATATAGGAGGCGAATATATAAATATGACGGGACTCGCACCATTGCCAGATATCTTTAGTGATCTTGGTAAGATGTGGGTATTGGATGCCACCCATACGATTTATGTATGCTATGGCCGTGGAGTTGTCTATACGCATTAAAATTTGACAATTGTTCAAAGTTTTTGCAAAGATTTTGAGGCCAAAGAATGCTGCTAGTAGTTCTAGGCAGTTGATGTGCAGTTTCTGCTCTTCGCGCGTCCATACACCGCTAGCTGTTTCGGTCCCACAGGCGGCACCCCACCCAGTAGTTGAGGCGTCAGTGTATATTTCAAGACTATAGTAGTCAACTCTAATTTGACGAATGGAACTCTTGACTGCCGTAAGCCACCATAGGAGATCTGGCAATAGGGAGTCAGGTATTGTCATATATTTATCATAGTCATCATCACATTTGAGGTTAAGATATTTACACCTTTCGAATTCCTTTGTATAAAGGATACCGTACTCGATGGCAGGGCATGCGGATATTAAAACTCCTACGAGTTGTGCGAATTTCCTAATCTTACACCTTGTAAGTTTCATAACTGTCGTTATTTCTTTGGCAATACGCGATCTTTTGTCGTCAGGCAGAGATATTTGAAATTTTTTTGAGTTTATAATAAGTCCTAAAAATTTGCATGTTTTAGAGGGTAATAGGCTACTTTTCTCCTCGTTGATTATAAAACCCAAACCACGTAGCAGTTTTGCCGAAATATTAATATTTTCTCTGCATTCCCTGTATGTTTGGCCTAACAGGAATAGATCATCTAAGTAGATTGTTGACAAGAAACCACACGTTCTGAGCAATTTAATAACTGGTTTCATTATTTTCGTAAATATGTACGGAGCCACATTCAAACCGAATGGTAGTACATTAAACTCGAAAATATGTCCATCCCATAGGAATCTCAAGTATTTCCTGGACTCTTGGTGTATGTTAATTAATAGATATGCATCCTTCAGATCTATTGTTGACATGTGACAGTTTTTAGATACTAATTTGATTGCCGTTCGGAAATCCTCGAGTTTAAAGTGGTGCGTTTCTATAAATTTATTTAAGTTTTTTAGGTTTAAGATGAACCGCATTTTCCCATTCGGTTTGGGCCTAAGAAAAATACTCGAGATAAATTGACCCTCAGACGGTGTACATTTTGAGATGGCCCCAATATTCAGAAGGCTTTGAATCGCCTCATTGTAGTGAGCTTTTTCCGCGATAGTATAATGTACCGGTCTGGGTACCTGGTATTGAACAGCCGGCTTTATAAACTTTATTTTATAGCCATTAATCCACGATAGTATAGTTTTGTCGTTGGTTAACATTAACCACTGTGTTTGAAACCTAGACAACTGTCCAGCGTATTTTACCCTATCTATCGGCGCCGATGGTATCTCTGCGCAGGCTGCGATGTCTTCGACGAGTTGCCGTGCCTCGGTGGACGTGATTGTCTCGCTGAAGGACCCGGCGTCGCTGTGTAGGCAGGCTCGCGGCTCCGCTGAGGGCCCTGCTGCCTGCGTGCTGGGGCCGGCGATCTCCAGTTTAAATGATTGCTCGTCGACGTATATGGTTTGGAATTACCGGGCTTTGTTTGATTTTTAATTTTTAAGTCTGTCCCGGATTTTGAAACCGCTTTGGCACTCTTGAGGGTTTCAGCTAATCCCTCACCAAAGAGGTATTTGTCTATTTTGGAGTTTGTGATGTGATCCTTGAGATCTTTTTTGATGGAGAAAATTGCGAAGTTGCGTCTTGTAACTGACTCGCTATGTTGTACGTCACAGAGCAAGCGGGCCACATCCATGAGTTGTTTCAGCCGCTCGCTGTCTTTTTCGTTAGACTCCAACTCTTTGTTCATGATGCCTGCTAATCCTGATATTGCGGATGCAAGTTGTTTTTGGCGAAGCTCTATGCCTTTATCCCGCTTGGTTAGGATGTCTGTGACGGCAGCTTTAATTTCTGCATTCATCAGGGGCGCGTCAATTTTGGTACAGTTTGATGGGATCAGATATTTTTCAAGCAGTTCTTTGCGTACCTCTTTTGATAATCCCGACGTTGCGATATGTTCGAGTCTAGTTGCTAGCTCTTTACGTATCTCCTTTCCATACTCGATGCTTTCGGAAGGGTCTGCACCTAGAATTTCTAGTATGGAACTGTCAAGGGCGACGGGACTATCAGGTATTTCGGTAGTCATGGCTCCAGGTAAGTCGGCTAACACAATTGTGTGTGTTGCACCGGAATTGGGCGTAGCGATCAGCGGAACAGTAGGCGCTGCGGTAGACGCGATGGGGGGTGCGGCGCTAGGCCCGGCTATGGGTGCTGTATTAGCGACCCCGGTATGTACGTCGGCGGTGGTGGCGGTGTGCGAGGCATTGGAATCCACGATTTGCACCGAGTCATCAGGTAGGTATTCTGGGAAATCACCGTATATGTCCCCGTCTAAGGAGTTTTCTGATTCGTACGGCACTGCAATTAATAACAATGACGTATGTTAAAAACGTACTACTTATGATTGCCGAAAATATACGGCGAGTACCCTGAAAGCCGTATTTTTGCATCGGATCAGTCCCATAAACTGTCCTGGTTTGCATTGCAAGCCTTGTGTCGGATCAGTCCCACAAACTGTCCAGAAAAGGCTGATATCGTGAAGAATGCCACTGCAAGTCAGTCCCAAAAACTGCTCTGATTGTGGTTTGTTTACATTTGCGCTTCTTAAGAATGTGCGACTCGGTCCCAAAAACCGATCAGATTACATTGTTAATTATGCGCGCTGGTAGTTGGCAGCGGACTGGTTAGATACACCAACATACATTGGGCTGATTGATTAAGCAACTATAGGTATCTGTTGCGCAAGGTCATAATAGGTTAAACATGTTATGTGTATTGGCAAAGATATGAAGTACTTACTTGAGTTTGCATCCGAATGGTCCGTGTATTCGTAATAACGATCCCGATCGTCCCGAGAATCCACACTTCTTCTATCACGAACGCGATGTAAATCTCGTTGCAACTTTTTTATTTTACGACTTATTTCATCGTAATCCTTACGTTGACGTTTGCGTTTAGGCATTATGACACGTTTAACACCACAACTTGCACGAAATAATTGCAGATTACTTTGATTTTAATGGGTTAATATTTTAAGATGTCGAGTGGTTGCACACTAAAACGTGAATGGCGTCAACGGCCAAGATCGAGTCGGTGCAAGCATACCCACAAAAAAAAAAAAAAACATAAATCTAAACTATAGTGTTGGAGTGGTGTCACTTGCGTGTTACTACATATATAAAATACTTCAGAATACTAATCTCGAGGACGAAGCACGAGTATAATGATAAATAGATCCAAAAGCTGTTATCTATACTGATATGTATTTCATTCAACGGCATTTTAACGAAGGCACGAAGGGTGCTCCAGAAGTTTCGAAACCGGAACCGGAACTTCCGTTTGATCGTTTGTGAATGGTTTGCGCGAGAGAGACGGAATGACGTTATTTCTGTTACAACAGTAGGTATGTATACATACATCACAATACCCACATCACAAGCCTTAATTGAGCTTACCGTGGGACTAGGTTGATTTGTGTAAGATATCCCAAGATACATAGTCTTACGGTGATTTAAACCGGTCTCAATCGTGTAGAAATATCCCTCGAAAACTACCTCCGACGTTTCGAGTCCAACATCGACGTTCTCCGGGACTACGAGTGCAACCCTTACTTGAAAAGTCAGAGGTAATTTTCGAAGCATATCTATACGCAATTGATCTTACAATTAGATTCGTTAATCTAAGAGCGCTCGTACACTAGAGTGTCCCGTCAATGTATGGAAAAAAAAAATTTTTGAGCTACAGTTTCCCGAGTGGCATCAATTTTTTTGTAAATTTACACACATTCCGAAACGAGTAAAAAAAATTAAAATATATGTCATCTTTAGGGCTCTACCGCAGTGTAAAGATTTGATTTTTTTCTATTTTTCCGAAAAAAATTATAGGCCAAAATATGTTTACATATAATTGTAGTATTTTTTTTTATAAAAATAAATTAAATAAAAAAATATAGGAAAAATATAATAAAAAAAATCCATATTACATTAATAGTTATTTGTTATACAAGGGTGCAAAGTTGTATTTTACCCGCGAGTATGAAATTGAAACACAAGCAAGCGAAAGGATTCTATAGTTGAACCACGAGCGAAGCGAGTGGTTCTAAAATATAATCCTGAGCGCAGCGAGTGTTTTAACATACGAGAAGTAAAATACATTTGCACCCGTGTGTAACACAAAACTTTTCCCCTCACTATAGCGAGGAAACTCAAAAAAGGTAATTATTTGTTTACATTACAATCATCATCGGGTTAGTGATAATAATTTTCCAAATGCATCATGTATTTAATGCAAGATTTTGTCGCAGTAAACTTAGTACGAAAAAGTAAACTCAGCACGATTTTAACACATTCCTGTAGTTGCACACCAACGCCAATGCATTATTAAATCATTCTCATTCATTATTTTTACAAAATTATAACAGAACACCCTGAAAGTTGTTTCGTTTACTATTTTTATGCGTGTTCGAGTCGGTAAATAAAGATTATAACATTTATAACCTATTATATTCTTTGACAATGTTGACGTTGACACTTTCTGCGTTTAGTAATTGCATCTAGTCATCTTATCATCATTCACTAAAATAATTGTTACTTATGGAATTTTAGGATTTATATGTTAAAATCATCATATTATATAAAGGTTTGTATTTTACACTAAATTCTCAAACAAATTATTTAATTATCATTAATATGGATCGATTTCCATGAGCATTTTACGTTTTGTTATTCCAAAACCAAGGTCATTACTTAGCCACACAAGTGAATAATATGCGTTTTTACACGTTCGTATTAAAGGATAAACGAGCATTTTACGAGCTAGTGAGGGGAAAATATTTTTTCTTCTCATTTTTTATTTTATAGCTCGTCTTAAATCTATACCTATTGCATGAAAAATATCATTTTTTAATTTTCAGCTCAGGGAGCCGAATTAAAAAAGTTTTTATTTGAAAACTTCAAACGATGGTAGAGCCCTAAAGATTTAGTCAAAATTTTTTTTTATTATTTTTCCCGTAATCTACAATTTATTTAGAGGCTTTTGGTAGGTCTCGCGTAAAAAAGTCAAATTCGGGACACTCTATCGTACACCTGTAAGTTCTTACGTAAGTTTATAGGGACGGAGCTATACTAAGGAATGAGAGGTGACTATCACTATCTCATTCCTTAGTATAGCCCCGTCCCTATAACTTACGTAAGAACTTACAGGTGTACGGCTGGCCTGTTTAAAAACTTACTGCTTCAACTTTTCAAAAAACTTTTCCATTTCTGTCAAAATGTGGCGTACTTAAAACGTCAAATTCGCCAAATACTTACGCTACGCTTTCCGGTACGTGGCCGCCACTCAAGAACCTTCCCGCCCCAACGGCCATCGGTTCTACACGCAATGTGCCCCACCCACTGCCACTTCCATTTAGCGATTCGGAGAGCTATTTCGGTTACTTTGGTTCTGTTGCGGATGGTCTCATGGCTTTAGTAGATGTCCCGTACATTTACAAGATATCCAGACCCGAAGTTAAAATAATCAGCCGCTATCGCGAAAAGTATGACTGCGAAATTGACTCGGAACGAACGCCCGAATAATGACCCTAACAGGGTATTAGGTGACCCTATAGTTGTTGCCCGCGACTTTGGTCTGTGTTAAATTCTCAGTGTCTCTGTCGCTCCAATTACGTAGGTATTCATTAAAGTGATAAGAGCTAGATGGTCGATCCTTTGAGGTAGGCTCCATAGGGTACAGTCGACGTCAAATATATCGTAGTACCAAAAAATATATTAACACGACTTTATTCCCTTCACATTAAGGTCGTGTAAATATATTTTTGGTATGTAAACCGTAATGATATCTTTGACGTCGACTGTAGTTACGTGGCGCATGCTAGCCTGACCGGAGGATGTGTGTAGCATGGAGTGATAACTAGGGTTTGCAAATAAGTATTCCAAATTATTCATTATTCCAATATTCGGTTTTTAACTCTTTTAAGAATAAAAAAAGGTGAAATGGAAGGTAAAATTTAAAATACTTTGCATATTGGGCGGGGCACATTGCGCGTAGAACCGATGGCCGTTGGGGCGGGAAGGTTCTCGAGTGGCGGCCACGTACCGGAAGGCGTAGCGTCGGTAGGCCCCCCTCAAGATGGACTGATGAGTGATGACCTGGTGAAGGAGGAAGGAGTCTGATGGATGCGGGTAGCGTAGGACCGGCCATTGTGGCAATCTTTGGGGGAGGCCTATGTTCAGCAGTGGACGTCTTTCGGCTGATATGATGATGATGATGAATTGATGATGATGATTTATGTCAAATACTTCAACAGGCAAGAGTAAACAACAAATATAACTCGAGATTATCACCCTGCGTAATATCCTCTTAGTTTGCATCATTTAGATAATTTAGAGAAGCCTTGTTTTACTAGGGTATACCGGTATCTTCTAAAAACACTTATAAAGGCATCAAATTTGTTTTTCTAATACCGTGATGTTAATTGCAATGATACCAAATGCGCTTTAGAGCGGAGCGGAGCTCTCATTAGTTGAGCTCCCACAGCTCCGCTCCGCTCCGCGTCAGTGGAGCCGCACCCTAATTGTTGCTATATTTCTAAATTGTCTTATTTGTAGTCACTCGATAAAATTTATCGACCAGTGGACTGAGAGAGGCATCACATTTAATGTGATGCCTCTCTCAGTCCACTGGTGGACGTAAGACTCCTAACTAGCCGTATGTACGTATTAGGAGGTAAATGCCCGTAATCGCCACCTATAATGAGCAAGCGAGTTTACGATCGTGGTTGTGTTGTACAGTCAAAGACAAAATAAGGTGTACACAAAAATGTTCAATAATCACCAAATTAAAAATTTAAAAACCGACTTCAACCGGTTTCTCCAAGATTCCCGATTTGTTTCCATCATTGGTTTCCTCAAATCCTACTTTCTGAATGCAAATTCTTGTAAATGAATGAAAATTACCAAAAGCGCCATACATGTACCTATAACATTTGAAGAGATCCCTCGATTTCTCCAAGATCCCATCATTAGACCCCAACTTGGTGCCAATGGGACCATCTCGGGGTAATACACGTTCGATCACAAAAAGAAATTTTAGAATCGGTTCACTATTCTCGGAGATATCAGGTAACATACATACAACAAAAAAAAAAAAAAAAATTCAGTCGAATTGAGAACCTCCTCCTTTTTTTGAAGTCGGTTAAAAATATGTCCCAGTGCACTCTAATTCTGTGTAACAAGAACGTCTTAACTTACCATACAGAGTGTTTTTTTTCGACCGTTCAAATTCTACGTAGTGAATGTGTAGGTCATACTGACCAACTTTTACTATGGGGACAAAGTCGAAATCGCGAAAAAAAAATCAGCTGTTTCATACAAATTGGCGGCATTACGCCGGCCGAAATGTATGAAACAGCTGATTTTTTTTTCGCGATTTCGACTTTGTCCCCATAGTAAAAGTTGGTGAGTATGACCTAGTGATGTGCCGTTACCGTAAATTACGAGAACAAAGAGAACTATCGGGTAACTTTCTCGGTAAAGTTCTCCGGGCGGGTAATTATGGAGAAAGTGTTTTAAGTTATTACTTTTTTCATATTTTTTTTCCAGAATAGTACTTAATTTAGTAATAATAATCTGACCTGAAAATTATATAAACATGTGACTAGTAGAACTAGTTTATTACCAAAATTACGGTAAATTACCGGCGTAAATTACGGAGAACGTTCTCCGCGAATTTTCTCCAGAGAATTTTTACATCGCAAAATGGTATTTTTTTGTTATATTATTATAAATTAAACATTTTGATAAAATGGGCAATAATGGTTCATAATAATGCTTGTGGTATATGTATACATAAAATAAAATAAAAACAGCGTTTTTCGTATGAATAAAATAATTAAATTCCACGAAATCATTAAGAAACAGAATACTTGCCGTGAAATTATATCTTGCAAGTTTCTTAAATAATTAATTACATAAAAAAAATAACAAGGACAATAAAAAAACGTTATAATTAAATGGTTTTTATACATTTACTATGGAAAATAAGGGAAACTTTAATTATAATATCTGTCACGCAATTTTTTCCTCCCATGCTAAATGACAATAAAACTGTATCATCATCATCATCTTGGCCATAAGACGTCCACTGCTGAACATAAGCCTCCCCTCTGGACCTCCACATGTACCGGTTAGATGCGACCTGCATACGGTAAAGTTGTCTGTCCATCTTGTGGGTGGACGTCCTGCGCTGCGTTTGCCTAGCCGTGGTCTCCACTCGAGCACTTTTCGCTCTGCGTGCAATGTGGCCTGCCCATTGCCACTTCAGCTTGCTAATTCGGAGGGCTATGTCAGTCAGTAACTTTAGTTCGCCTACAGATCTCCTCATTTCTGATTCGATCATGCAGAGAAACTCCGAGCATAGCCCTCTCCATAGCGACTTTGAGTTTAGAGATGAGGCCGATGGTGAAGGACCACGTTTCGGCGCCGTAAGTCATAACTGGTAACACACATTGATTGTAGACTTTCGTCTTAAGGCACTGAGGTATGTCGGACGAAAAGACATCGCGTAGTTTCCTGAACGCTGCCCAACCGAGTTGGGTTCGGCGGTTGACCTCTTTCTGGAAGTTGGGCCTACCTAATTGGACTACTTGTCCTAGGTAGATGTAAGAGTCAACAACTTCGAATGTGAGTGATGTTTTCGCCGTTCACATTGTTGCCAAGTCCTTGCCATTCCAGGAGCTTAAAGGCATCTTACATTGCGGCAGTAAACAGTTTCGGAGATATAACATCGCCCTGCCTTACGCCTCTTTGCAACGTAATTGTCTTCGTAGTCTGCTCCTGTACTCGGACCAACATTGTGGCGTTGCTATTCAAACACTTCAACACTTCGATGTACCAATAGTCAATGTGGCATCGCTGAAGAGACTCAAGCACTGCCCATATTTCTACCGAATCGAAAGCTTTCTCATAGTCCACAAACGCTAAGCATAATGGCAAGTTATACTCCTCGGTCTTCTGTATAATTTGCCGCAGCGTATGTATGTGGTCTATGGTACTATAGCCTTTTCGGAATCCAGCTTGTTCGGGAGGCTGGAAGTCATCAAGTCAAAACTGTATGAAAACATTATTAGCAACATGAATAAACAGTAATATCAATCAAAACTAAATTTCACTTTTTTCCCATAGTAAATGTAGGAAAACAGTTTTCCTTAAATTTTTTTTTGCAGTAAGTTGTCTCTTTAAAATTATTGGTACTAGGATAGGATTATTGGATAGGAATAGAAACGTTTTTTTTTTATTTTCATAAATTTGTATGGGAATTTTAATTCTTAATTTGTGGTTTTCTTCGGCTTCTGATCCTGAACAGAAACAGGATAATTTTCAGTACTTTGCCTAAAATACTCTAGCACTTTACTCTTGGCCTCATTGTTGAAATATCACTAACAGTTGTGTTGACAGCACGTCGCTTCAAGATGAACTGACTGAATTCAGCATTATAATTGAATAAAATTTACACCCTATTCCCAGATAATTTTTAGAAAAGGGTATCACAGGCTCATAATCACAATTGCCTATTTAAGATCCTAGGTAATTGAATACTCAGCTACCGATAAGAAAACCTTTGGTAAAGCCGCTTACCGCTTACGGGTCAAGTAAGGGGTTTATACGAGTACCTATTTTACCTGCTTGAACGTCAAAATCACCTATAAAACCCTGTTATTAGTAAAATAGCATTATGATACTTAAATGTACCACATAAAGTAAAATAAAATACGATGCAGACAAAATATTCATATGCAAATTGCATAGAAAAAAAATACTATGGGAGAAAGTTACCGTAATTCTCGGTAATTTACGGTAAAGTTCTCCAATGAGAATTACGGAAAGTGTGAAATTACCCGACGGCACATCACTATATGACCTACACATTCACTACGTAGAATTTGAACGGTCGAAAAAAAACACCCTGTATTTATGAGCGGTTTCTTTCGATACTTATTTTTGCACTTGACTGTACTCTATGATGATTGATGATACTCTTGCCCATCATCATCATTAATCTTCTATAAACAAATATTCAGTGACACTTGATTCCCTTACTCGACTCTTACGATACCCACGTGATGATTTCAAGACTTTACAGTAATCAAACAATATTCGAATAGCGCATGTCGTGTTATTCGAATACTAAAGTGGATGGAATATCCGATTATTCAATATGCAAGCCCTATTGATAACGTATCATACCGCCGCCCGCATGTTTGCCGCGCCGATGGCATTTCACATTTTACTATTTATTCCGACATTGCTACTGCTCTGTGTATTTAGTCAAAAGTAGTCAAAACAAACTAAAGTGATGTGAAGTTGAATTCTTCAGTTCGGTGGTCTGTTGACTGATGCCAGGCGAATTTGAACTCTGTTTTTGAGCTGATTGAAACTGGTGGAAAATGAAAGACTGTCTAACCGCCTCCTAAAAGTGTATTTAATGTGAATGTGAAAATTATTAATTAATAGGCGTATGGCAGTAGATAGTGTCTTCTGTTGAGTGCGAAAGGTATACATAGTTGTTGCTTCAAATATTAGTTATTTGTTTTACGACAGCCAAAGTTTGCCCATTGTGGTAATTTTGGGACTCGAATTAGGGTGACTCGAAAACTGGCATTCTGAACCTTGCCGAGAGATAGCATCCAAATTTAAATTTCTAATTTTTTATATATAATATATGAAGGAGATGGCGGGACGAGCTGGACACATCCTATCCAAATTGGCGGGAGAACTGTAACGACCGGTCCGAATGGAGGAAAAGAGGGGAGGCCTTTGCCCAGCAGTGGGTCACTAATCCAGGCCAATAAAAAAAAATATAATAAGGAAAGTCCACCCTGATGGTAGGATTACGTGATTTGTGTGGCCTAATTAAGCTGAAGAGAATAAAAAACTGTTAATTCTTTTATTAACAAAAGAAGAAGTTACGTTACGTTAGTTGCTATTGTTTGTAAAAGTTATGTTACTTTCGTTATTCATTTGGCAATTTCCAAGCCGCCCCCTTAGTCTCGCCAACTTATCAGTTGAATGTTCAAAATCTTATCACAGCAGATTTCGTCACTCAGCAGTGCACTGAAGTTACCCATACAACGAAGTTCAATTTAAACATTCATGATTAGGATTACCAAATGATGTTTTGTGCAACCGGCCGTTAGAAACGTACAGATATGTAGCGAACAATGTTTCACGGAAACGTCCCTTCTTATTTTCACGGAAACGGCCGAATTTATATTTCTGTCTCCATTAACTTTAGTGCAATGGGTACTGCAGGCGTAGCACATGATAGGTGCACTAGATCTGTCACCGCGAGATAGATTCCCGTCTTTTACTAACTATTCTAATAAAAGAGGGATAAATAGTCTTATCTCTCGGCGTCTTAATAAGGTGCGGTTAAACTCAAATGCATCGCTGTTCTAACCTCCCACTCTACGAAATTCGATCGGTACACAAAACGTGATTGGTTGATTTCGTAGAACGGGCGCTAGAACAGCGAATGCTCTTCCTGCTGTGCCTACTGCAGAGTGAAGTTCATTGTGACAAATATAAGTTATAACTCATATATGAATTGTGAGGTTTGCGTGAAAAGGCGAAGCGAAAGGAATATGTAATACACCTGTAACATAAAGAAATGTGGTTCTGCCATTTACGATACCATTTTAACGTAAAGTGTCGCTAACCGCCGTAAAACAGCTGATGGCCAATAGGTCCCGAGGGTCCCGCCAATTTACTGCGTACCGTCGCCCACACAGCGGGGTTTTCACACATTCCTACACTTTATGCACATCGTAATAAGGGTCACGAATGACCGTTCAACGTGTTGAAGTGTTGACGTTTGTTCGCGGCGCAGTCAAAACATAACAGTACCACAGTATCAATCAATACAGTAATTCGACGATGTCTAGACAGGGCGAGGATGTCGTCAAAATCGGGTACAATGGCCGTCAACGACGTCAAATTCAATTATTTTTATTTACGAACTCGCGTGCAGAAAATCGATATCAGGGTTTCCGATAGGTCCCTCAATCTGAATCTGGGAACAAAAGTTTTAAAGGACGCCCACCTTGAAGGTCATTGCCCATCTGTGAAACAATCCTTTGGGTCTTCCTTTGACTATTGTATTATATGTATACATTATATTGATTGATTATCAATCATAATCAATGAATACGGGTTTTTCACCTAGGACCTAGGAGGCCCAACTCTGTATGTATTCATAAACACTTAATACACTGATTTAAACTAGTCTCAATCGCGTAGAAAATTGCCTGGACAACGACCTCCGACGTTTCCAGTCCGACATCGAAATTCTCCGTGACTACGAGTGCAACCCCGCAATATTTTTAAGCGTCGGAGATAATTCTCGAAGTATATTTATACGCAACTAAGACCCGTTTCGTTAATTTAATCTGTATAAATACTTACTGCTTCAACTTTTCTAAACACTTTTCCACTTTGTCAAGATACTGTGATTACTTAAACGGAAAAGTCGCCAAATACTATTAAATACATAACCCCTTATTCGTAAATGTCTCCTAACTTAAAAAGCAGCTAAGTATTGTTTGTCTATACTAGTAGTGCGTAGCGTACCTACTGTTTTGCTGACACTGTGGTCGCGTGTTGAGTATCGATTCTCGTGAATGCCCCGTGTACCCTTTCCGACCACCCCGGGCAGTTGGTCCGTCTGCTCTCTTTAACGTTGCCAACTTATTACGGGAGGAATGTAGTACTTTCCAGAAATAATAGTACAGCAGTCGCCATCTGCTATATCGGAGCAGTGCTCAAAAGTATCTGGACATACTCTCTAACGCATGACTACAAAGGCCTGCTCAGATATTTCATCTTCTAAGGCATGACCTATCTGTCGACGCCACGATCAAGTGCATCTACTTAACCTTTAAAATATACCGTTATTACCGTTCATATGAACATATGAACGGTAAATTTTGTGGAAGCTGATTATGCAATTATCCATACAAACCGTCCGTCTATCATTGAAGAGCACCGAATCATCCTACAACACGTTTTCACAGTTTGTATCACGAGCCCGATGTCAACCAGTATAGCTTACATTTGAAACCGTCTTCAAAAATAAGTACTTTGCAGAAGCAGAAAATATAAACGAACCAAATTAAAGTCCTTATTAACTCATAATCACTTAACGCTTGAATAATCCCGCAGAGTTTCTTTAGTTGACTCTGATTACGACCAAAACACGGGAATCGATGCGTAAAGATAACAAAAACAGGTCAATCTTAGTCTCCTTTGTCAACCTTCAGCAAGTCTGTCGTTTAATAAAGCATTGAATCTAAGCTTTTCAGTACATTTGTACTTGCCCAATTTAAACATGAAGATTTACAGTTACTCAACGCGATTGCGATCAGTTCAAAACAGAAGATTTAATACATATTCCTTTGTCGTATGAAATTTTAGTAATTTTAACCCTTAGGTGCATACAGTATCAAAAACGATACGACCGAAATGACACATGTCGAAATAAGTAATCAATTGCGACAGTCACACTGAGCAACAGAGTTCTAATTGGCATCGATTGTTTACATAAGTCATTTCAGAAATAGAATGTGTGATACCATATGCACCTAAGGGTTAAATTCTTGTTCTGCTCGGGGCCATGGTCCCCCTAGCCCCACCTTGCAATGCCACTGCCACTGATTGTTAGATGATTGTTTGTGTGTGGCAGACGGGGCTGTTCGTGGCGCTGAAGCTGGTGGCGCTGGCGCAGGCGGGCCGCGACATCAGCATGGCCAACATCCACGCCGACACGCCGCCGCCCAAAGTGGTCAGTATACATACTCACCACACTGGTTGTTAGAGGACTGTGTGTGGCAGACGGGGCTGTGTGTGGCAGACGGGGCCGCGACATCAGCATGGCCCACATCCACGCCGACACGCCGCCGCCCAAAGTGGTCAGTATACATACACCACACTGGTTGTTAGAGGACTGTGTGTGGCAGACGGGGCTGTGTGTGGCAGACGGGGCCGCGACATCAGCATGGCCGACATCCACGCCGACACGCCGCCGCCCAAAGTGGTCAGTACTTTATCATCAAATGACTGAAACTGGAATCCCTACGTCCTCGCAAAATATCTACTTGGCAAAAAACTACAACGCAAATGGTTTTACGACTGTAGTTAACTTAGGGCTAGTATATTGACTAATTCAGGGCTTCCCAGATTTATTTTAACAGTGACGCCCTTTTGCTAATTTGATTTTTTTAAATATCACATCGTAACATAACATTATTTATGTTTTTTCTGATCTTTATATCAAATCAAAAACTTAATGTTTTTTTCGCTAGCATGTTTTCTAGACAACAAATTTTTATATAAAAATAGAATATGACAATAGAACGAAGTGTATTGTTCTTAAAACTTGTCATGTATCCTCCCCCCAGGGTGAGCTGCCGCGAGTGGGTGCGCAGGGCCCCCCGCGGCCCGCCGCGCCGTCCCCCGCCCCCGGCGCCCCCCTCGCCCCCCTCGCCCCCGCCGCCCCCACCGTCTCTGATTGGTCCATCAAGCCCAGCGAGCGGGACAAGTACAACGCGCTCTTTGATTCGCTCCAGCCCAGCAATGGACTCATCGCCGGCAACAAGGTAGAACTAATAAAGATGCCCCTTATTCATAAAGAGCTTCACTAACCCCTGTATTCTAACTTTCCAAACCCATAAGTATTGTTTGTCCCATTCAATTGTTTTAGGCGACTTCAAAAAAAGGAGGAAGTTCTCCATTCGACAGATTTTTTTTTGTTGTATGTATGTTACCCGATATCTCCGAGAATCGTGAACCGATTTTAATTTTTTTTTCTGATCGAACGTGTATAACCGTGAGATGGTCCCGTTGGCACCAAGTTGCGGTCTGATGATGGGATCTTGGAGAAATAGAGGGATCTCTTCAAATGTTATAAGTAGGTACAATATATGGCGCTTTTGGTAATTTTCATTCATTTACAAGAATTTGCATTCAGTAAGTAGGATTTGTGGAAACCAATGATGGAAACAAATCGGGGATCTTGGAGAAATCGGTTGAAGTCGGTATTTTACATTTTAAATTTGGTGATTATTTATTCAAAATAGGTAGACGTTTGAAAATTGATGCAGTCTTCGGTTTTCTCAATATGTTTTTAAAACCGAAAGGAATAAACAATACTCAGCGTTTAATAAGTTAGGGTTTCGTAACCGGGTTTGACCACGCAACCCTCGCTCATTCTGTAGTAGTATTGCTAACTTGTGATTACGTACAGGTAAAAGGGGTGTTGATGGAATCAAAGCTGCCCCTCGACACCCTGGGCAGGATCTGGGACCTGGCGGACCAGGACCGAGACGGTATGCTGGATCGCCACGAGTTCATCGCGGTGAGTACTCCGGTACCCCGGGCTTCAAGGTTTCAGGCCTACTACCGAGAAACTCGTAAATGTCTCTAACGAAGGCTTCATTAGAGTGACAGAGAAAATTTTCCAAATTTGGCGGATATCGAAAATCGACGTAGGGCCGCAGAGCATTTAAGATACTTTCAAAGCGGCAGGAACAGCAGCAGCGGATAGAAATTATTAGAGTTATCGACCACCCGTTATACCTGCAATGCAAGAACAATGTCATGATTTTCCCTTATCAGGAGCATTCCATGAAAACCTCTACTTTTTGTCGCTTACGACTCACTATGGTAGCTACCCTAATAAAATATGCTAGCTGTTAGGAAACACTGTCAATCTTAAAGCCTTGATATGTTATTATTATGCCGTAACTCAGCTTACTAATTAAATTTTTCAAAAGTATTGAAAAGACAGTGTCGCTTACGACATGTTTTCATGGAATGCTCCATCAGTGAACCGATTCAGTGACGTTACTAAATTGACGATATTACTAAGCTTTTTTAGGAAAGTTGGACTTTCTCAAAATTATATGTGTACTTTACATCTCGGCGACGTTGTTGATATTGAAGATCATAATTTAGTGGTCTTTCCATAACATGACACAGAAAAAAGTAAGAGGTTATTTGGTATCGAAGGATATTATAATTTAGCGATCTTTCTATAAGGGCCTGTTTCACAATGTCCAGTTAAAGTTATCTGTCAGATAAAAATAGCACGCTCTCTTTATTCTTCCAGGTGAAAGAAAGAGACAGTGTTATTTTTTATCTGACAGATAGCTTTAACTCATGGATTTAGAATATGGATATGGATTTGACAACGTAATAATAATAGCAAGAGCGAAAGGGATGGTCTTATGAAACTTTTTACTAGTGGAAGTGAAAAGGAACGATAATCGTCCGTCCTTATCACTGTGCCACTATTTTTTGTGTGTGTGTGTGTTAGATGCTAAGTCTAAGTGCCACACACACAAGTATCTTCTTAGTAGTAAGTGACTATGTCTATCCCTCTTAGTGGCACACTATGTGCGGCCCCTCGCTTTAACTGGAGATTGTGAAACAGGCCGTAAGTATAACATGACACAACAAAATAAAAGAGCTTATCGCTCGGCAGGCGATGCACCTAGTGTACAAAGCGCTAGAGAAGCACGCAGTGCCGACAACGCTACCGCCCGAATTGCGCGCGCGGCCGCCCCCCGCGCGCCCCCCGTCGCGCCCCCCGTCGCGGCCCCCCTCGCGGCCCTCCTCGCGGCCCCCCAGCCCCGCCCGCGTCGGCCCCTCGAGGCCGCAGGCGCAGACTAACGCGAGTCTGCTGGAGGGATTGCTTGACTTGTCCAGCGTGAGTATTGGAATCTAAACTATTACTGATATCATATTATCAGGCGATGCACCTAGTGTACAAAGCGCTAGAGAAGCACGCAGTGCCGACGACACTACCGCCCGAGTTGCGCGCGCGGCCGCCCCCCGCGCGCCCCCCGTCGCGCCCCCCGTCGCGGCCCCCCTCGCGGCCCTCCTCGCGGCCCCCCAGCCCCGCCCGCGTCGGCCCCTCGAGGCCGCAGGCGCAGACTAACGCCAGTCTGCTGGAGGGACTGCTTGACTTGTCCAGCGTGAGTATTGGAATCTAAACTATTAGGCACTGGTCTCACCGCTCTCCCTTGTAAATAAATGAGACACGGCTATACTCGCCCAGCTATCAGCTATCACCACCGGGCGAGTATCGCCGTGTGTCTTTGATTTACACGGCAGTGCGTATCTTTTGTTCGTGTTAATAGCCGGTTCATAGCTTAGTAGCTCGCGGTGAGGCAAGTGCCATCCTGATATGATATTAATTGGTCGCTTTTTTGGTACATTTATGAGGTAATCGTGTTGTAAAATACCGGAAGTAATTTGAAAAGTGACAGAACATCTTGGCATTTCATCGTAAAAAAACATAGAACTTAGTATCAATGTCATCAGGTAAAAAATACCTCAAACAGTTTAAAAAAATGTCGCGCAACTTGTTTTTTTATTTATATTTTAAATTTGTTTCGTCCTTTGACTTTTTTGTTTGTGCATTGTGAAATTAATATCGGATTTTTGATTTTATTGCAAAGGACCATGCGTCAAAATGGTCCTGAAACCAACAGCATTGAGAGTTATGTCAATAAACAGGTCTTAAAATCTACTTTATTTCATTATATGGGCACAAAGTCACCTTCCATTGCAGAACTAAGATATTTGTATTTTAGTCGTGGTGAGTACGAGCTACGATAAATTCATTCAGAGTTTATTTGATTTTGTGGGGTAGGTATTGAGGAAACCTAATTAAAAAATTAAGGTTGGAATATCGACATTCCCATTAATTATGTTCGTTCGGTGTCATTTCTTGTTGAATATCGTGTTTTACTTATCATCATAATATGAAAACATGGCAATAGAAGGATGCCGTTCGGTTTTGCAACAGCGGCGATATATTTTAGAAGAAAACTTACCTGCTTTAAATATGAATATCTCAGTTCTGCAATGGAATTCGGCTTTGTGCCCATATAATGAAATAAAGTAGATTTAAAGACCTATTTAATGACTTAAGTTTCAGCTCTGTTGGTTTCAGGACCAGGCTCCATACAAAATTGCCCATGGTCCTTTAAAATAAGCACTATACTTGTTTCGCCTGGAAAGCAAACTTTGCAGGCTGTGTATTTCTATATACCTACGCAGCCTGCTACGTTGGTCTGCAGTAATATACTATTGATCTGTGCTCATACCGACAGCCTCCTTCATCGCAACCGCCCCTGATCGCGCCACTCTCGGCCGCGCCGCTCGGCGCGATGTCGGCGCCGCTCGTCTCCGGCGGCGTCTCCGGCGTCTCCGGCGTCGGCGTGTCCGGCGGCGGCGGCGGCGGCGGGTGGGTTGTGTCGGCGGCGGACAAGGTTAGTTCCAGTGTACTTCGTTTTTGTTATTTCCTTATCATTTTGAGACCTTGACATTTTTTCATCACATTTCTTTTCGTGATCACGTGCAGGTGATGTTTTTTTTCCTTTGTGATGAAAATCATTCGTTCATAATTTCTTATTTACCTTCTTTGATAAACAACGAAGCATTATAAATTATAAATTGTATTATTAACTATAAAAAATAAGGTTGGATTGCACCGAACCGTTGATAAGCGTGACATCGTCCGGTAAAATGTATTTTATCTGAAGTTTCGTAGTAATCTGCTCGGTAATGTTGAAGAACCTGTTAACTGTGTACCCGCCCTTATTTTGTTTTGTATTTAAGGCGGCGTCAGACGCGCAGTTCGTGGCGGCCGACGCGGACCGCGACGGCCTCGTGTCGGGGCTCGAGATCAAACACGTGTTCCTGGAGTCCGGCCTCCCGCAGGCCACGCTCGCGCACATATGGTGGGTACCGGGGGACAAGGGCTGTGTGGGGGACAGATCAAACACGTGTTCCTGGAGTCCGGCCTCCCGCAGGCCACGCTCGCGCACATATGGTGGGTACCGGGGGACAAGGGCTGTGTGGGGGACAGATCAAACACGTGTTCCTGGAGTCCGGCCTCCCGCAGGCCACGCTCGCGCACATATGGTGGGTACCGGGGGACAAGGGCTGTGTGGGGGACAGATCAAACACGTGTTCCTGGAGTCCGGCCTCCCGCAGGCCACGCTCGCGCACATATGGTGGGTACCGGGGGACAAGGGCTGTGTGGGGGACAGATCAAACACGTGTTCCTGGAGTCCGGCCTCCCGCAGGCCACGCTCGCGCACATATGGTGGGTACCGGGGGACAAGGGCTGTGTGGGGGACAGATCAAACACGTGTTCCTGGAGTCCGGCCTCCCGCAGGCCACGCTCGCGCACATATGGTGGGTACCGGGGGACAAGGGCTGTGTGGGGGACAGATCAAACACGTGTTCCTGGAGTCCGGCCTCCCGCAGGCCACGCTCGCGCACATATGGTGGGTACCGGGGGACAAGGGCTGTGTGGGGGACAGATCAAACACGTGTTCCTGGAGTCCGGCCTCCCGCAGGCCACGCTCGCGCACATATGGTGGGTACCGGGGGACAAGGGCTGTGTGGGGGACAGATCAAACACGTGTTCCTGGAGTCCGGCCTCCCGCAGGCCACGCTCGCGCACATATGGTGGGTACCGGGGGACAAGGGCTGTGTGGGAGACAAGACGGGTTGTTTGTTTTCAAATCGTATGTTCGAGGAAAGGATTATTGTTTTGTTTGTAAACATTTATCTACGTCTTGCTTTCACCGGTAAGTGAAATATTCTTCCCGTTAAGAAATTTAATGGATACTTTGAAAATCAGTAAAAAAACCGAAAATCTGATTTACTCAGACCTGGACTTGTTTGCTGATTGGGCTCATTCGAATCAGAATCACGACCTGATTCGATCTAGATAATTAACAGACACGTTTTCTGTATGGCCTTACTACGAGCATCGGGTAACGGAATGTTACATTTTGTATGGAAATTAATGGAATTATTAAAAAATATATATATAAAAATCCAATCAGCTTATGATTTGACTAAGCCAGTAAGTGTCAGATCTGGAAGAATGAAGGTATTCGGGATTTGTTTGAAAAACCGCTAAAATGTGGTTTTTAGTACAGTTGGTTACTTTTTTAGGCTCTAGTGCGAGAAGTGTGTCTTACGTCAGGTTCAAAACTTCGGAAGGTCATCTGTACTAAAAAAACGTCGTACGAGACACGTGCAAAAACGAAATTCGTAACTCGTGTCGATTTAAAACATCGCCACTCATTTCGAATTTCATGTTTTTCGCACTTGTGTCGTAATGTACTATGTATTGTGATGCAGGGCACTGTGCGACACGGAAGGAGTGGGCAAGCTGAACCGCGGGCAGTTCGCGCTCGCCATGTGGCTCGTGAAGAGGGCTCTCCGAGGAGTCCCGCCGCCGCCGCAGCTTTCCGCCGATATGAGGCCGCCGCCCGAGGCCGCCGCGCAGGTATTGTGCACTGTCGGCCGAGAGAGTACTATCATAACCAGATATCGGATGGATTTGCGACATTCTTAGTGACTTACGTCATTTTGATGACATTTAGTATGAGATTTCGCACAAAAATCCGATCTCTGATCATAATTCAATGCCCCCCTCAACGAAATCCTGGGTTCCTAAAGGACATTCTGCATTTTACGAATTTGCGAGAGGTGTAACCTCATCTATCTCGATAGTTGAGGTTGCACTGAATTTTCTTTTGGTTTACGGAACATACGGAACATAGGAAAATTACACAATGTCGTAACAGATGTGCTTACCATAGAAAAAATCTACTGCGAAAGACTGGTTGTCACGGGATTCGAACCCGCTTCCTCTGGATTGCCGGTCCAACGTGCTTCCAATTACACCAGACGACCTTGCATCGATCACAGCGAATTTAGTCAATGGTATTGTGAAGCTAATCACTAGCGACATCTGTACTTAATGTTTCGAAGGTACTACAACCTTATTAACCGTACTGCCTCTCAAAGGAAAATTAACTATGTTTTCGAAATAATTTGGTTTGTTTACATGAGTATGGCAGGCAAGCCGATGCTTATACATGTGAACGTTTTGTCCCATACGAATAAAAAAAATACGTTCGTGATAATTTAACCTACATTTATTCTAATTAGAATACTATTCTGAATATTCACTTATTTTATACGTACATACCTGTGTTTTTATGCGTATTGCAATTACTGCCTGCTAATTATGGATGGACACGTCTCAATAAAATAAATTAGTTATTCTAATTAATTATTCCACGGTTCTTAGTTAGTCACAGTATTAGGGATATTCTACTTTAAAATTAGGTAAGGACCCCAAGAAAATTATCTAAAACTAATATTGCAAATAATAATAAAAACTTTCGGATAATAAAAACTGCTTTATTATTTCTTTAACTTCTATTAAATGTCAAGCTTGAATAATTTGTATTATTAAAGACTTTAAGGCCAATGAAGTGGATTTTTCTTGTAACATTCCACGTAATTAAGTAGTAGTAAAATCACAAAAAAGTCAGTTAAATTAAAATCATTCATTTCTGTGTCAAATTTTAGAGGTTGGATCCATTTCGTTTATGGGGCGTATGCAAAATAACTGTACATAGTTAAAGGATTTAATTAAAACAAAATATACGTCATAATTTTTGTGTTAGGGTAGAATTTAACGTAACCGTTATAATGGCGGGACCAGATCATGAATTCGATCGATTCATATTGCAATTCAAATAGTACAAATTCTATTTGGTAAATAAATATTAGATGTCATATACCAAAGAAAAACGACCAAGATCACCTATGTCCGAGGTGGGGATCGAACCCACGTACTCAGCTTTCGCGGCTGATGCCTGTACCCCTCATGTGCGGCTGATGGCTGGTGCCTGTGCCTGTGGCTGTGTGCTGTGTTGTGTTTTCACAATATGTTCTATTTGGTACTTGATGTAAAAAAAATTGTACCTCTTTTATTTCAAAGTTATATTCAATCAGTCTGGTCCCACCATTATAACGTTATAATGGCGGAACCAGGTCCTGATTTCGATCGATTCATATTGCATTATTTAGTACTGAATTTGTACTATTTGGTACCTACCTGTTGTAAAAAAATTTGTACCTCTTCCATTTCAAAATTATATTTCAAATAGTCTGGTTCCTCCATTATAACGTTATAATGGCGGGACCAACTGATTGAATATAACTTTGAAATAGAAGAGGTACAAATTTTTTACAACAGGTACCAAATAGTACAAATTCAGTACTAAATAATGCAATATGAATCGATCGAATTCAGGATCTGGTCCCACCATTATAACGGTTACGAATTTAACTTCGAATTCTGTCTAACAAATTTTGGGAGTAAAAAGGCGGTCAGTTTGATTTTTATGTCAGCGATCTACGCGCCTACATTTTCGAAACTTGCCGCCGTTTTCTCTTATGTCAAAAGAAAAATTCATTAATTCCAGAGGTAGGATTTCGTTTAACTATATTCAGTTAATTTCTCCGTAGACCTAAGTTAGCACTTGAAAGTAGAATGACCCTTTTCCAGTTTGATTGTCCGCTCGCCGAGAATCGAGATAGTGCCGCTCGTAAAACTGATTTGCCCGTGAAACCTCCCACTACCTGGCTAGGATTTGTCTCGGTCACACTAATGACCAAACACCGGTTTCGCGGGGGCAAATATGTACCAGTGCTAGTGATTCATTAAATATCGACTTAGTTTATCGATATCCATATAAATAATTTTTTTACTTTCATTATCATAACTAAACTAATGGCTAAGTTGGAATACGTTTAACTATGTGCAAACCTCTTTCATTCATACTTATCGCAACTATAAACAACCGTTATCTGACATTGACTGTGTCGAGTCACTTTTGACAACCATTGAATCGTTGAATAATTCATTTAGTACCTACAACAATATTATTTTGCATTCCGATCGATTAAATCTACCTTTTTGTTTCTTAAGGCGGCTAAAAATGCCACGCAAGAAAAAGTATCCGGATAAGAAATAGAACTGAGTCATAAAACAGAAATTCATCAAAACTATAAATTGTTTGAATTTGCTCCAATTACTCTGTAGTAAGTTTTTAGTTGGCTAAAATGGATATTGTCACCCAGGCGACGAAGATTAAAGTCTGAAAATATAGAAAAAATGTTGATTGTATGTTATGAAAATTATATTAAATATTAAAGACAGTTAATTTCTCAAAAAGTTTATTTTTGGGTATATAGTTTCCTTCTTTATTCAAATTTTTAAAATTACACAACGTTTGTACGACATTTTTATCGATATCAAATAATAAAATTAGATTAATGTGTCCTCGCACTATTAAACGTCAGTACAGATTTGCCCCCGCGAAACCGGTGTTTGCTAATGACATCTTCGTTGGAATGACAGGGACAAATCCTCGAAATTAAGAATTCCGATATTTGCGGTAGGTCTTCATTTTAACGAACGTGCATTTACAATTTTACAGTTTATCTAAGCGTACAAGTTATAGGTTATTCAGATATGCTTTAAACTATTCATATTTGTTTAACTAAGTAAGTATCTAACTTATTTTACAATGAATATGCTCAGAAAGTTCTCTATATAATGGTAAAATTATGCCACAAAAATTATCATTTTTCTGCAAAAATTAATATCTGTGGAAATGAATTTTGATAGTATTTTTCTCGCGTGATGCGTTGTGTGATGCTCGTATTAAAGCTTTCATATTACCGAAGGCTTTTCCGATATCGTCGGCTGACAAGCAAATCTCACTATAAAAACTGTCACTACTATTAGCAACCTCTTATGTCAGTATTGAATCAGAACTGAGATACGATCTCTATTTCAAGTAGGTATTTGTTATTTAGTGAGTTTTGGTTGTCAATCGACGATATTATTATAGAATATCACCGACGTTTGTGGAAAAAATACCTACTTTCCAATACTCCGCAAAATTACTTGTATTGAAATGAAAACAAACATCACTTGAAAATGTGCACACAAAACGCAAATTGCATAATTAATTACAATAATGTATCTTGTACCTTTTTACTAGTAAGAGACATTCGTTGATAATATTAGTTGTAATTTACTATGAAATGGTAAATATATCTGGTATAATATGGTGAGTATACACGGTGCCTCGCGAGGAACCCACATAATTTTAATGCTGAATTCCTGAGCATATTTAGAGTATTTAATGTCATATAAAATTTCCTGGATTCGGCTCGGTTCCAAAGATAATGAACCTTTTTTCGGAAAAAGTTTTTCGACGTAACTCGTCATAAAACTTCTTTTTGATTATAATGCTGCCACAATGTGTTCTAATATTACCACACGTCACACCTTTTGCCTGACAATCAAAAAGGGTTGATAGATGGCAACCCTGCCTATAGTAAACATCGGATCCGTGATTATTAATTTTAAATATTAGTTAATAACAAGTACTTAAGTCCACATTATTAAAAGTTTGTACCTAAGCTAACTATAAGTGCGCGACAGTGTTTCCGAAATCGAAAAGACGCAAGAAAACTATCAAATCCTAGTTAATGATCTCTGCTACACAGGACTTACATCTTACCTATAAACAGTCTATTGTTAAATGAAAACTAAGTTTAAAGTGCTTATTTGCCGTGACTTTCATATTGGAGACATTAAAAAGTGATTTATCGTGTTATTTTTGACAATTAAAACAAATTTAATCATTGAAATATTTATTTTGCCGTTAAATACAAATTGCAATGTGAAAGAAGAGTGCGGCGAATGCGATTCGTATTGGGTGCACCTGTGATGCGCTAACGACGAAGCGAGTCAACTATCTTTTTACCTGTGCCCTCAGTGAGTGACGAGTGCAGCGTATATGCAACGTAGTGCAAAGACCCGCAATGCGCCAATGAATAAACCAGATAGTTATATTTGTCTGTGCCTGTTATCATTGTTTGCATACACAGTACTTAGGCAATCAAAGCACCCGGCGACTCAATTTGCCGTAAAAATAGGCCTACTCCTGCGCCGTTTGATTGCAATAGTTTATTATTTTTAAACACAATGGCTTTGAATTGCGACAAATGTAACCAAATGATAAGCCACAGAGAATTTCTCGTCTGCTTGTCATGTAAATCACATTTTCACCTAGATTGTTGCAATGTAAGTGTCAAACGATTTCGGCTTATGGAAACTGAAACTAAACTCGTCTGGAAGTGCCAGCCTTGTCGCTCAATACCTGATGAAAATGTAACTTTACGCAGAACATATCGTGCAATGATTCCGACTAATAATTCATTCGACTTACTATCTAGCGTATCAATCGACGACGATGATATTGAGAATTCGTCGTGTTCATCAGGCTTTGAAATGAATCGAAGTTGCCCTGAGCGAATGCCGTCCTATGCTCAAACTGAAGAGTTAAAGAAAACTGTATCAGAACTGCAGGAAAAATTAAAAGTAGCGGAAAATGAAATTGAAATATTATTGTCGGAGAACTTCGCATTAAAGGATAAAATTAAAAACTATGACAACAAAGTCCAGCATCTCAAAAACTTAAGTAAATCAGTAAATACAGTTAAAAAGGGGTCTAGTAAACATAAACACCCTAAAAGAAAATCAACGAACCGTCAGAGCTTGAATCAAAGTTTCATCGAGTTGAATGTACTTACGCACCAAAATGTTTCGCATGCAGTTGCGCCCGCAGATCAAAGTCCACATATGTCACCTATTGAGCAACCGTTGCGTGGCAGTACCCCTTTAATACCTACATCTTTGGACGAAATTAAGGACAAACCTACGGTTTACATCTTCGGCGACGAATATGCGCGCGGCTTAGCATCGCGACTAACTTATTCCAGATGTGATAAAATGGGTGAATTCACCGCAACGGCTACGATCAAGCCCTACGCACGAAGTTCGGAAATCCTCAACAGTCTTCTTTCTGCGTCTGAAGTGATTACTAACAAGGATATTATTGTATTGTCCGTCGGTCATAATGACAGAGATCCTTATTTATTATTGTCGAATGTAGATCGTGTCTTATCTAAATTTAAGGAAAATAATGTATTCATATTAAATGTGTTCAACAATAGGCTAGAAAATAATCAACTTATTTTCTATGAATTGCGAATGATTGGGAATAAATATAAAAATTGTAAAATAATCGATTTATTTAAAAATGTAAATACGAATCATCTATCTTTTTTAAATTGGATGACGCATAAGCTTTATGAGCAAATGATTTTATCAAAATGTATTTTAGTAGTTAATAAAACTTTTCCGTGTGCAAAATCCGTAGATGTAGCATGTATGGCGCGTAACTTTTTTCGTCCCTGTCAGCCATAATACCTGTCCCAAAAGAGACGAAAGTCCCCTGACATCAGCCTCTAGTCCCAGCGTAGATTCAATAATAATTCTGAATCAAAACATGCAAGGGTTGTACAGTAAAATTGATTTTTTGGAAATAGCTCTGATTTATGCAAGAACGGTAAAGATGTAGATATATTATGTTTAAGCGAGACTTTTATTCGGAAGGGCTCGGAGAGCAATGTGATAATTAACAATTTCAAACTTGTTTCAGCTTATTGTCGTGATAGGGGGAGGGGAGGAACATGCATCTTAGTAAAAAAACATTATGAGACTAAGTCTTTGCCTTTTGTCACTCAATTAGCCACGAAATTCTATTTCGAATGCTGTGGCATTGAAATTGTTGCTGCAGGAGTTGTTATTGTTAATATTTACAGAATACCAGACCAGACAAAATCACATGTCGGTATTTTTCTCCATAAAATGGATATTTTACTAAATTATTTAACTACCAGATTTAAAAATAAGAAACTTATCATTTGCGGTGACTGGAACATCGATATATTAAAACAAACATCGGCAGCTGTCAGCCTCACTAGTTTACTTGACACATATAATTTAGTGGCTCATATAACAGTTCCTACAAGACTTGATGCATGTATTGATCAAATAGCAAGCAATGTCAAAAATGCGAAACCATGTATACACCACTTGGGGCTCTCGGATCACGAAACCGCTCAGTCGTTAATTCTGCCAGTGAAAAAACTACACGCTTGTAGAACATGGTTTGAGTACAGGCGAGATTATAGTAAAGAAAATATGCGAAAGTTTTGTGAGTGCTTATCGGCCCTCTCCTTTTCGGATGTCATAAATTGTACAAATGTAACGGACGCGTTTGATCATTTTTATGATCTGTTGTGCCTGTTCCATGACCTATGCTTTCCGGTACTTAAAATTAAAGTTAATAACAAACCCAAAAGAACATACTGGCTTACGAAGGGGTTGAGAAAGTCTTGTAAAGTCAAGCGCGATCTTTATCTAAAATACAGATACGATAGGTATAACAAAGACTACAACAAATATAATTTCAAGACATATAGCACTTTATTAAAGAAATGTCTTAACATTGCTCAAAAAAATTCTAATAATAAACTTATAAAAAATAGCGAAAATAAATGTAAAGCTACTTGGCAGGCTATTTCCTCGACTATAATAAATAAATTACATGAAAATGACATAAATATAATAAAACATAACGATGACATATATTCTAATCCGAATGAAATTTGTAATGTATTTAATAACTTCTTTATAGACTTAGTATGTAAACAAAACTTACCTTTGGATAATTCTACATATAAACTTAATTTAAATCATTGTAATCCTCATACCATGTTTCTAAAGCCAGTAGATGAGAGCGAAATCTATAATATTATCATGTCATTAAGCAATAGTAAGTCTAGTGGTTTCGATGACATTACAACAAAAGTACTGAAAGTAAGTGCTTCGTATATATCTTCACCTCTTGCTCATATCATCAATTTGTCATATTCTGGTGGAATTTTCCCACGACAGTTAAAGTATAGCATAGTCAAACCGTTATACAAGAAAGGAGAAAAACTTAACATAGAAAATTACAGGCCCATAACATTAGTACCTATATTATCTAAAATTTTTGAAAAATCAGTTAACAAAAGAATGCAAGATTTCTTAAATAAACATAACCTACTTTGCACGGAACAATACGGGTTTCGGAGTGGTCGCTCGACTACTCTTGCATGTTTTGACCTTGTCAAATCCATAGCCGAGAGTATCAACAAAGCAACTCCTGTGGTGTCGATATTCTTAGATATGTCGCGGGCTTTCGATTTTGTTCATCATACCAAACTACTGAATAAACTTGAGGTGTATGGGGTAAGGGGGAAGGCGCTAGAGTGGATGAGAAGCTACTTAGAGGACAGAATGCAATCTGTGGAAATTAAGCAACTGTCAAAAGATCCGGACAGCCAAAATAAAATGCTATTAAAACAGACCTACAGATCAGAATTTAAGACGTGTAATTCTGGTGTTCCGCAGGGAAGTATACTGGGACCTTTGCTTTTTCTACTTTACGTAAACGATCTACCGAGGGCTACAAAACAGAAATGTATAATGTTTGCGGATGACACCACGCTAGTCATAAATTGTGATAAAAATAATGATTTCGAAAATGATATTAATAAAGAATTGAATGACGTTATTGAATGGATGAGAATAAATAATTTACACATTAATATATCTAAGACTAAATGTATACAATTTCAATCATATAATTCTATTTCAATACCAATGACAATTAGATATAAAAATGATACAGTTGAAGAGGTGAATTCTGTAAAATTCCTTGGCATGATGATAGATAAAAATCTAAATTGGAAACAACAGATTGATCAAATTTGTAATAAATTAAATCGTTTTGTGTTTGCTTTAAGAAAACTTAGATTAACCGTTTCCAAAGAAGCTGCACTAACAGCATACCACGGTTATGTGTCATCAGTGCTTTCTTATGGTCTGATATTGTGGGGAAACTCGGTGGATTCGGACAGGGTATTTAAGATCCAAAAGCTGTGTATAAGAGCGATATGTAACGCTAAAATGGATGACAGCTGCGTGCCCTTATTTAAGGAACATAACATACTACCATTGCCGTGTTTGTATATTAGAGACGTATGTGTTTTTGTCAAGTCCCACCCAGAATACTACCTTAAAAGAAGTGAAGTTTTGCAGAGACAAGGTAGGACAAGAACACATATGTTAAATCTTTTATACAAGCCTCGGGCCTGTAAAGATATATACAGGAGAAATGTTTTTAATATGAGCATTACGGTATTCAATAAGTTACCAAATGAATTGCGGACATTGTCGGGGGAATTATTTAAACGATGTTTAACAAAATGGCTGCGGGATAAATGTTTTTACAGCGTTAAGGATTATTTAAATTTTAAGGAACCGATGACATTGTATTAATTTAATTTATAATAGTATTTTTGTGACATTTGTATAATAGTAGTAGACCTGGACATTCTGTTTAATTTATAAATTGTTATTCTATAGCTTTGAAATATTTATATGCTTGCTTGCTTGCTGAATACAAGGATCTTATTAATAATTAACACCTTTAATGTACTGTATTCTGATAAATAAAGAATTTTGAATTTGAATTTGAATTTGAAAAAAATAAGAATAGACTTGACGAAAAAACCTGTCCCTAAAAAAAAACATTTCAAAAATTAGTTTTAACAAATTGTTGTTATGATAAAAAGTATTGGAAATGTTAAAAAGTATTCAAAAAGTCTAAAAACAAATCGAAAAAAAAAAAATTTTTTTTTGTGGAATTTGACATTTGTTCTCATAATATTTTTGTTTATTTTGATGTCTAGAATGCATAGTTAAAATTATGTGGTTTCGTCGCGAGGCACCGTGTAGGTGCGGCCGGATACCGGATATCGCCGTGACCACCGGCCGAATATTTGGTATCCGGCCGCCGAATATTCGGCGGGGCATACTATATTTACATTTTGAGTTTAGCAGGAGGCGCGTCGTGCCAATCTTAATACTTTAGACTTGTTTTGTATGTCGCGAAGTCCTGACATTTCGTGTAACCGGCATATGGTCAATTGGCCATAATTTACCGAGCTACTGTTTTTAAGTTACAAGAAAAAATGCCTTCAGAAGAGACAGTCCGGGGCAACATAGGTGTAGGCGGCTTAAAGGTGTGGGTGGAGAGATGTACACCGCTTTTTGCGCAGTGTCTTGTGATAGCACTCGGGTCCGTGAGGTCGTTACTGCCCAACTGCTCGACACTGTTGATTATTATTGATACCTTGACTGTTTCAAACTTTCTATGATCAATTTGTTTTTACCTCAAAGTCCAGCATGTTACTATTCGATATCCGACCGGATAGTAAGTCATCCTACTACGGATATTAACACGTTCGCCTCCGGTACTGTTTCACTAAGTGCTTATACTATGCCGATCGAAATTGTCTCATAAGTAGAAATCCTATGCCAGTGACACGCATGTGTGACCGAAAAGATTTTACTCCTATGCCGACGACAAACATTTGTGTCAAAAATGTTCGTATTTCGATGCGACTGGCATAGGAGTGAGAACTTGATTAATGCTAGTGGCATAAGAATGAGATTACTTTGAACACGTATGTGTGTCACTGGCATAGGAATACAGTTTTTTCGGTCACATTATGTGTGTCACCGGCGTCGAATGTGTTAAAATAATGGCCGGATACTGGATAGTGTATAGTTACTGAATAGTTGGTGCATCTCTAATAGTAAGTTTTGTGTGTAGCCTGTGGAGGCGCCGACACTCGGGCCGCAGCCGACGCCGGAGATGGAGGCCATCGCCCGCGAGGTGGACTCTCTAGCGAGGGAGCGGCTCGCGCTCTCGGCCGACGTGGCCGCGCGAGGCCGCGAGCTGGCCGCCGGCTCCGGCGAGGCCCAGACACTGCAGGTGAGGCCGGAGGTGGAGGCCATCGCGCGCGAGGTGGACTCACTGGCGCGGGAGCGGCTCGCGCTCTCGGCCGACGTGGCCGCGCGAGGCCGCGAGCTGGCCGCCGGCTCCGGCGAGGCCCAGGGACTGCAGGTGAGGCCGGAGGTGGAGGCCATCGCGCGCGAGGTGGACTCACTGGCGCGGGAGCGGCTCGCGCTCGAGGCCGACGTGGCCGCGCGAGGCCGCGAGCTGGCCGCCGGCTCCGGCGAGGCCCAGACACTGCAGGTGAGGCCGGAGGTGGAGGCCATCGCGCGCGAGGTGGACTCACTGGCGCGGGAGCGGCTCGCGCTCTCGGCCGACGTGGCCGCGCGAGGCCGCGAGCTGGCCGCCGGCTCCGGCGAGGCCCAGGGACTGCAGGTGAGGCCGGAGGTGGGGCCGAAGACGGCTGGAAGACTGCCACTGCTGGACAATACGTCCCAAAACATACCATTAATCGCCACGCTCGATAAGCGGGTTGGCGATCTGGCCGATTTGCACCACACAGCTGCTTTTATCTGCAGTCAAAAGACATACTCAGGGAAGTGAGAGATTGCTCTAAACTTAGCATTTTATTAAAATATGAATATAAAATGTACTTACTGAGTACAGTGTCCATTAATAAAAAATTAAAATTATCACCAAAGAAACTCTTCCGACCAAATGAACTGTCAACCATGTCAAAAATACTTTTAATATGGTTGGAAGAGGTAGATATATTTTGTAGTGTTTTATTGTCTTTATGCTATAGTATTTTTTATAATTTTCAGAGCGAATTGGACACGTTGACGGCGACGTTGAAACAGTTAGAAAACCAAAAAGGCGAAGCACAAAAGAGGTTAAATGATCTCAAAGCACAGGTTAGTTTATGTGGTAATGTTGTATCAACTCTTACTACTTGTGTTAATAATACTGAACATGTCTATTGTCTATAACGACGAAAATGTCGATATTAGCTAATGTTACTATTTCACGGAGTTGATTAAAAAATTGCAACAATTTTTACTTCATAGGTATAATAGATATGTCGGAGGCTTGTGACTCAGTTGATCTTAAGATATTTAAGTATAAATTTGATAATTATTATGTATGGTGAAGTGTAACAGTCTGATTTAGAAGCAATCTGCGGATGTAGCATTATTTCTTTATCCAAAACAATACGTAATGTTTAGTTAGCCGTTTTTTCAGGTTTTGTTGTTATTCATGGCGCTCCACAGGGATGCATCTGTGGCCCAATTTTCTTTCTTCTTACTATACATTTATATATTTTTCTTAATATACTTTAACGTCGATTATATTCATTGATTCGATTAATTCAATGTACTACGTATAGAATCCATGTAAATTATACTTCTAAGACTTGTTCAGAAAATAGTTGTGATATAGGTGGAGAAGTTGCGATCGCAAGTGGCGGCGCAGGAGTCCGCCGCCGCGGAGACCGCCGCCGCCGTCGCCGCGCGCCGCCAGGCCGCCTCCACGCTGCGCGAGCGAGAGGCCGCGCTGCAGCTGGAGCTGGAGCGAGCGGGACGGCAGGCCGCCGCGCTCACCGGGGAACACAGCCGCACCGTGCTGACAGTCAGCCAGGTATGCTTTATGTAGCTGCGGGTCAAGGGGCGCCGCCGGGCCGCCTCCACGCTGCGCGAGCGAGAGGCCGCGCTGCAGCTGGAGCTGGAGCGAGCGGGACGGCAGGCCGCCGCGCTCACCGGGGAACACAGCCGCACCGTGCTGACAGTCAGCCAGGTATGCTTTATGTAGCTGCGGGTCAAGTGGCGCCGCCGGGCCGCCTCCACGCTGCGCGAGCGAGAGGCCGCGCTGCAGCTGGAGCTGGAGCGAGCGGGACGGCAGGCCGCCGCGCTCACCGGGGAACACAGCCGCACCGTGCTGACAGTCAGCCAGGTATGCTTTATGTAGCTGCGGGTCAAGTGGCGCCGCCGGGCCGCCTCCACGCTGCGCGAGCGAGAGGCCGCGCTGCAGCTGGAGCTGGAGCGAGCGGGACGGCAGGCCGCCGCGCTCACCGGGGAACACAGCCGCACCGTGCTGACAGTCAGCCAGGTATCAATAAATAATAAATATCTTTGGACATCTTACACAAATCGACCTAGTCCCACGGTAAGCTCAATTAAGGCTTGTGATGTGGGTACCAGGCGACGATATATATAATAGATAGATACATATAGATACTTAAATACATAGACAGCCATGACCAAGGAACAAATATTTGTGATAAATAAGTACACAAATAATGCCCTCGCCGGGATTCGAACCCGAAACCTCCAGCTTCGTAGGCAGGGCCACTACTAACTAGGCTACGGAGGCTGACAATGGTATGCTTTATGATCGGCTCTAAATTCTTATCCTTGTCTCATTTCATGTCCCTTGTGATAGGCTAGCACAATCCTACACGTTCGTCATGTAGACAACGTAGTAGAGATTAAATGTAGATGCCTCTCTATACGATAAGGGATTGTCTCTTAAAACACGTACAAAACATGTATACAGAGTGTTTTTTTTAAGTGGGACAGTATGGGGAAATCGGAAACTATAGAAGATACAAGGAAGCTATCTTAGGAGACATTAGGTATTTTTTTGAGATAAAAATGTTGGCATTTTCAAAATTTTGGTCAAGTGCGAGTTGTACAGTCGACGACCTTTGTCGTCAAAGATATGTAAACACTTTTCTACCTTATTCCATTGTAATAAGGTGCAAAAGTGTATACATATCTTTGTCGTCGACCCTACCTAAAAATTAATAATATTGATAAAAAACTTTTTGACACAGATCGACGTGATTTGATGCGTAGACAATTTTATTGTATGGGATGAAAAAAATCTGAACAGCAGAAGTTAGTCAAATTTAAGAAAACCATTTCTCATGCTACCTACATCCACTGTGAAGTGTCTACTACTGCAAGGTAGTTGCTGCAATTTAAAAAAGCATTACTTACACTTTTCGAACATGACATTTGAATTTGGAACGTTTTATTTAAGTTCAAAAGGATTTTAATAAGTTACATGTCGCGAGCTCATAAAGAAAAAAAAACTTAAAATTTGGAATGACCATTAAGTATCTATTCGTATTTAGAATTTCGTTGGATATTTACATTATTTTTTTTTATGAGCTCGCCACATCTAACTTATTAAAGTCCTTTTGAACTTAAATAAAACGTTCCAAATTCAAATGTCGTGTTCGAAAAGTGTAAGTAATATTTTTTAAAATATTGACCTTGCAGTTGCACTTCACAGTGGATGTAATATGAGAAATGGTTTTCTTAAATTTGACTAACTTCTGCTGTTCAGATTTTTTCATCCCATACAATAAAATTGTCTACGCATGAAATCACGTCGATCTGCGGCAAAAAATGTTTTTATCAATATTATTAATTTTTAGGTACAACTCGCAATTGACCAAAATTTAAAAAATGTCAAAATTGTTATCTCAAAAAAATACCTAATGTCTCCTAAGACAGCTTCCTTGTATCTTCTATAGTTTCCGATTTCCCCATACTGTCCCACTTAAAAAAAACACTCTGTATAGTTGTACGGTTAATTAGAATAAGGGAGAAGAGCCGTAATTCCCAGGCTAGTGTAAACGTATCATAGTGTTTTCATATGTCACTCCCCCTCCTTGACACTGTGCCTATTTCACCCTAAAAAACGTGACACAGTGGTGATTTTTGTACGAGATGATGTTTTGTTTTCAATTTCTGATGTATAGATTAAAATCTAGCTTGAAAAATAAATACAATTGCATCGTATTTTTTTATATAGGTACTGAATCGAAACAGCAACTAAAAGCGTGACAGAGTGGTATGAAACAACACGACGAAAATAATTTTGACCCGATACTACTTACCTAGGAACTATACCTAGATATTTTTCTAGCAGAAACGATGTATTAACAAAATGAAACATCAACATAACTGTTATCGATCAATCTTAAAGTTGTAGATTAATTTGTCAAAGATATTGGAAAAACTTGTAAATGCCTGATAAAGTTCCTTGACCGAAAAAATTTACTCTCAAACACTCAATTTGGCGTCAGGCGTGTAGATGACAGATGATGCTGTTACTCTGATCACAAAGACCATCCCTAGCCAACTAGCTAAAACAAAGCATGCCTTGGAGTGGTTCTCGAACTTGCAAAAGCTTTCGATACAGTTTTGATTCCGATTCTACTAATACAACTGAAACTATCGGGTATTAGAAAAAAACCTCTAGAGTAGATTCAAAGAAAGTTGTATGACCGACCTCAGGAATCAGTGCGTCAAAATAAATACCAAAATTAGCGACCTCAAACACATAACTTTGGTATCCCACAAGGCAGCATTTTGGGCCCCATTCTATTCCTACTTAAAACTTGAAAATGCCGCCACAGCTTGCTGCGCTTATAACAATGCGGCCATATTTGCATGGCTTTATACATGATACATAATATACAATGTATGTGAAAACGAGGGAAAGAGATGGGCTGTAAACCGAATGAAAGAAACTGTAATACATATTTACTTATATATTTATTAAATAAGCATTCAACTCACACAATTATAACACAAATTCAATTGTATGTTCTCTCTGACACTATTTTTTATGTTATGACACTTATGACATTTGATAAAGGACTACGAAAAATTTAAATTTTGAAGTTGAAATAAAGTCCGAACATTTACCAAAGAGTCTACAACAGTATGCGTAGTTGGATTAGAATGCTGAAAGCGATTGTATGTTTCCAGGCGAACATCAAGATAACCCATCTGGAAGAGCAGCTTCGGATGCTGGAGAACGCCGTGGAGATCCTACAGGGAGGCGGCCCTGGGGCCCACGCCGTGCTGAACCTGCAGCCCTTCCACCCCGCCAGCCTGGACCGCCTCGTGGGCGCCGGACAGGTACCGTGTCTCCAGGGGACCTGCAGGGACCCTGGCTGCCGGGGGACCTGCCCACTCCGTGCTGACCTGCAGCCTTCCACCCCGCCAGCCTGGACCGCCTCGTGGGCGCCGGACAGGTACCGTGTCTCCAGGGGACCTGCAGGGACCCTGCCGGGGGACCTGCCCACTCCGTGCTGACCTGCAGCCTTCCACCCCGCCAGCCTGGACCGCCTCGTGGGCGCCGGACAGGTACCGTGTCTCCAGGGGACCTGCAGGGACCCTGCCGGGGGACCTGCCCACTCCGTGCTGACCTGCAGCCTTCCACCCCGCCAGCCTGGACCGCCTCGTGGGCGCCGGACAGGTACCGTGTCTCCAGGGGACCTGCAGGGACCCTGGCTGCCGGGGGACCTGCCCACTCCGTGCTGACCTGCAGCCTTCCACCCCGCCAGCCTGGACCGCCTCGTGGGCGCCGGACAGGTACCGTGTCTCCAGGGGACCTGCAGGGACCCTGCCGGGGGACCTGCCCACTCCGTGCTGACCTGCAGCCTTCCACCCCGCCAGCCTGGACCGCCTCGTGGGCGCCGGACAGGTACCGTGTCTCCAGGGGACCTGCAGGGACCCTGGCTGCCGGGGGACCTGCCCACTCCGTGCTGACCTGCAGCCTTCCACCCCGCCAGCCTGGACCGCCTCGTGGGCGCCGGACAGGTACCGTGTCTCCAGGGGACCTGCAGGGACCCTGGCTGCCGGGGGACCTGCCCACTCCGTGCTAACCTGCAGCCTTCCACCCCGCCAGCCTGGACCGCCTCGTGGGCGCCGGACAGGTACCGTGTCTCCAGGGGACCTGCAGGGACCCTGGCTGCCGGGGGACCTGCCCACTCCGTGCTAACCTGCAGCCTTCCACCCCGCCAGCCTGGACCGCCTCGTGGGCGCCGGACAGGTACCGTGTCTCCAGGGGACCTGCAGGGACCCTGGCTGCCGGGGGACCTGCCCACTCCGTGCTAACCTGCAGCCTTCCACCCCGCCAGCCTGGACCGCCTCGTGGGCGCCGGACAGGTACCGTGTCTCCAGGGGACCTGCAGGGACCCTGGCTGCCGGGGGACCTGCCCGCTCCGTGCTGACCTGCAGCCTTCCACCCCGCCAGCCTGGACCGCCTCGTGGGCGCCGGACAGGTACCGTGTCTCCAGGGGACCTGCAGGGACCCTGGCTGCCGGGGGACCTGCAGGGACCCTGGCTGCCGGGGGACCTGCCCGCTCCGTGCTGACCTGCAGCCTTCCACCCCGCCAGCCTGGACCGCCTCGTGGGCGCCGGACAGGTACCGTGTCTCCAGGGGACCTGCAGGGACCCTGGCTGCCGGGGGACCTGCAGGGACCCTGGCTGCCGGGGGACCTGCCCACTCCGGGCTGACCTGCAGCCTTCCACCCCGCCAGCCTGGACCGCCTCGTGGGCGCCGGACAGGTACCGTGTCTCCAGGGGACCTGCAGGGACCCTGCCGGGGGACCTGCCCACTCCGTGCTGACCTGCAGCCTTCCACCCCGCCAGCCTGGACCGCCTCGTGGGCGCCGGACAGGTACCGTGTCTCCAGGGGACCTGCAGGGACCCTGCCGGGGGACCTGCCCACTCCGTGCTGACCCTGGGGTCAAAGCGGACAATATCGGTGGAACTTTGAATCCGACCTGCGCGATCTTTATATCGCTGATTGGCGATTTATAGCAACTCAGGACTCATGAGTCCTGAGTTGCTATAAATCGCCACAGCATGCTGTTAACTCGTGGCGAGGGACTAGACTCGATTTTTTCGTAATAATATTTTGATGTTTAAAATATGATGTAAGGTCCTGTTCAAATGCTCTAAATAAGGGATTGTGTTTAAGATTTGAACTTGTACTCGTTTCATGAGCTTCTGAAATTGGCTGGAAAAGTCCATATTGAGCGTTTATTTCATAAGTATTAAATATATTTTGTCTTATAACTTATTTTTTTGTCCGCAAGTGTGATGAAAAATATTGTATGCATCACGGTCGGTAAGAGGCATACTAACGATTTATGCGTCGTTGGACTAAAAGTAAATATGGCGATGTATAAAAATGTCTACATATAAAATAAAAATTGGTCAGAGTATTAGAAAGCCAATACTTTAGAATGCTTAAGTCTTATTAAGTCGGAATATAAAAATGACTACTATCAAATTATAAAAACGGTTATGTCTTATCAAGTCGAAATATAAAAATGACTACTTTCAAAGTGTACATACAAATGTCTAAGTCTAATCAAGTCTGAAGATAAAAATTACTACTTTCTTTACTATAGGTCCAGGATTATAATAATACATATACGGATCAAATTCATCACCACCAACAATTATATACAGGTGGACATTTTTATACTTCGTCAAAATTATATACCTACCTACGCCCGAACTTACGCAAGTGGACATTTTTATATATGGCCATATTTACTTTTAGTCTAGTGTCGCAACATGTTTATATTTGGTCTAATATACAGGTGGACATTTTTATACTTCGTCAAAATATATACGCCCAAACTTAAGCAAGTGGACATTTTTATATATCGCCATATTTACTTTTAGTCCAACGACGCATAAATCATACTAACTCGAGTCATTAAAAGTCTTCTAACACTCTCGTTAGTAATACCGTACTTACCTCCCTAGATGCACAATGTACTATTATCGTACCTAACAGTTAATTACGAAATTTATAATATGTGTAGTCCATTCCTTACGTTTATCGATCAAAGATGTATGAAATGTTTTATGTCAGAAGATAGTGCACTTTATACTGTATTATTTCGGTGAGTTTATTTCATATTGAAGTAGTATTTACAGTAATATTTATGTAATTTAGCGGTCTTCCTATAACATGGCAGTAGAAATAGTAAGAGCGTATTACCCGTCAGGAGACGGAAGAAGAGCAGCCATCAGCCGACGGCGGCGGCGGCGCCGGGTTCTCGGGCATGAACGGTGACTTCGCCGACCCCTTCAAGGACTCCGCCTTCGGCCGCGCGCAACACGACCCCTTCGCACCCTCGCAGCCTGCCGGGAACGACCAGGTGCGTCACCACCACGCATTTAAAGGGTCTCCCAGAAATAACGCAGGATATGAAATCGATGAAAAATACTTATTTCTTGTTTGACTTTCTTATTTCTTGATTTAATCATAAACAAAGAATATGGTTTAGTATGGTAAAGCATGCTGAGAAATTACGTAGGCTTTGCTGTAACTTAGCACTGCTTTGTTAAAATTTTCTATGACATTTGCATAAATATGGGTGGATTTCGTTACTGCAGTGTGAAATCCCCTCCTTCAAACCATGGGCGATGGAGAGCTTGATGACATAGATCTTTGACTATAAATAAGCCTATAAAAAATAAACAATTATGTTAAATCGCAATATTTGGGATTCACTGAAATTAACGAAAAACGGTCAGAAAATGGGGTCAAAACCGTTTTTCGTCTAGGAAATCAGGTCTCCTGGGCGATTTACAATTGTAATACTTAATCCTATTCTGTGTACTTAGTGTGTCAGGAAAAAAATTGGAATTGGTCGAAAAAAGTATGCATTTTCATTACATTTAAATCTTGCGTTATTTTTGGGACACCCTATATTAGCTTCGTTACGTCACAGCCTCTCTCTGTCCACTGTTGGAAGGTCATCTCCTATTATCGATGCGTTCGGTACGCATTATTATGCCCATGCCCATAAGCGCCACACGGGGCAAGCGGGTTGGCGATCGCAATAATGTGTCCACTTAGTCCACTATGATGATGCTGCTGCACATGATTGATCTTCTATAAAGAAATATTAATTGACACTTTAATCCCTTAATCGACTCTTACGACACCCACGGGAAGATTTGGAGTGGTGACAAATGTATTCTTACTGCCCTCACCACGCGGTCATAATTTGATACACTCTCGGATACACTTACACAAGTCCTAGGGCTTGTTTTATACCGGATTGAATTAACAGACTCTTGCAGCTTATATTAGATACCAAAAGGTTTAAATAAGTAAACCAGGCACCTTGTGAATATTAGATTAGTAATGCTGGTAGAGTTAAGGTAGAGTCACACACATGGGTTGTATTGTAAGGTTAAAATAAAGCATACTTTCTAAAATATTCTTTAAAAGCTCTCTTATCTAATAAAGCCTAATTAACTAATAATGCAAATCAATTCAAGGCTATTTCTGTTAATACTGGGTATAAAGTTTTATTGTTTTCTATGGCCCTTTAATTGTCTAGTCGGGTGGGAAGTTACATTTTGGTGCCGTGACCAGGATTTCTGGAATGCATTTTAGCTGCACAGCTGTCGACACGCGCAACGTTGAAATCACACGCAATGATTCCGAAACACGCCGCAATGAGGGTTGTACAGTATTTAATCGAATAATGTGTACAGGGCGGGTTCGGTCGTGACCCGTTCTAAAATATTCTTTAAAAGCTTTCTTATCTAACGAAGCCTAATAAACTAATAATGCAAATCAATTCAAGGCTATTTCTGTTAATTCTTGGTATAAAGTTTTATGGTTTTCTATGGCCCTTTAATTGTCTAGTGCGGTGGGAAGTTACATTTTGGTGCCGTGACCAGGATTTCTGGAATGCAGCTTTTAGCTGCACAGCTGTCGACACGCGCAACGTTGGGATTACATGCAATGATTCCGAAACACGCCGCGATGAGGGTTGTACAGTATTTAATCGAATAATGTGTACAGGGCGGGTTCGGTCGTGACCCGTTCTAAAATATTCTTTAAAAGCTTTCTTATCTAACGAAGCCTAATAAACTGATAATCCAAATCAATTCAAGGCTATTTCTGTTAATTCTTGGTATAAAGTTTTATGGTTTTCTATGGCCCTTTAATTGTCTAGTGGGGTGGGAAGTTACATTTTGGTGCCGTGACCAGGATTTCTGGAATGCAGCTTTTGGCTGCACAGCTGTTGACACGCGCAACGGTGGGATCACACGCAATGATTACGAAACACGCCGCAATGAGGGTTGTACGGTATTTAATCGTATAATGTGTTACAGGGCGGGTTCGGTCGTGACCCGTTCTAAAATATTCTTTAAAAGCTTTCTTATCTAACGAAGCCTAATAAACTAATAATGCAAATCAATTCAAGGCTATTTCTGTTAATTCTTGGTATAAAGTCTTATTGTTTTCTATGGCCCTTTAATTGTCTAGTCGGGTTGGAAGTAACATTTTGGTGCCGCGACCAGGATTTCTGGAATGCAGCTTTTAGCTGCACAGCTGTCGACACGCGCAACGTTGGGATCACACGCAATGACTTCGAAACACGCCGCGATGAGGGTTGTACGGTATTTAATCGAATAATGTGTTACAGGGCGGGTTCGGTCGTGACCCGTTCTAAAATATTCTTTAAAAGCTTTCTTATCTAACGAAGCCTAATTAACTAATAATGCAAATCAATTCAAGGCTATTTCTGTTAATTCCTGGTATAAAGTTTTAATGGTTTTCTATGGCCCTTTAATTGTCTAATCGCGTGGGAAGTTACATTTTGGTGCCGTGACCAGGATTGAAAAGCTGCACAGTTGTCGACACGCGCAACGCGCGGTGGTTAGTTGAGATCACACGCAATGATAACGAAACACGCCGCAATGAGGGTTGTACGGTATTTAATCGAATAATGTGTACAGGGCGGGTTCGGTCGCGACCCGTTCGCGGCGTCGGGTGCGGACCCGTTCGGCGGTGACGCCTTCGCCGGCTCCGACACCAAGCAGCCCGTCGACGTGAGTACATTTTTTTTCTCTTTCTTGATAATGTCAGACGATTCGAAAATGCTTATTAATAAGCTTACTTAAATAAAGAATAGTTTGACTTTGACTTTGAGTACACACGCCTCTATATACCATTCGTCAGTGGAAAGTGAAAATAATGTAAATAAATCTACAAAATTGCATTATTTCATAATTTTGCACTTTCAGAACACAATTTTCGTTTTTTAACAAACTTATCCTGAAGTTCACATACATTTTTTGTTAAAGTTATTGATAGTTATTAGTATTTACGTAAAAATATTTTCCCGTTGGACTACAGTATGGGGTTCTTCAAAAGAGGAGTGTACAAGTTCTTATTGGGTCGGCAACGCGCATGTGACACCCCTGGGGTTGCAAGCGCCCATAGGCTACGGTGACTGCTTTCCATCAGGCGGGCCGTATGCTTGTTTGCCACCGACGTGGTATAAAAAAAAAATATATATATATATATCTGCCCCTGTTAAATGATATGGAAAGTCAGCTATATTTGTTTGCTTTTTTCTTACTTTCAACTGAAGAATGGTCAACACGTATTTAGACTATTGCAATACATAAACTTACCAATTTGTACGGAACCCTCGGTGGAGTAACTGATAGAGCAAAGTGGAGAAAATGAGGGTAGACCTTTGCCCAGCAGGTCGTTTCACAATTATAATTATAATTGTTTTGGTTACTTGGATCACAAAAAAAATTTTTCACCTCATGCTCGTCAAAGCCGGATTATATGTCATATAAACCTCACGAAAAGTGAGACATTATATCCCTCGGCAAAAACCGGGTCACAATGTTGTATGAAATTACATTATCACCCGCCGGGCGATAATGTAATTACACTTTATTGTTATGACGATAAAGCCTAATTTCGTTAAGCAAAATGTGCAAGCACCACCCGAAAATCTGCACGGCGTCGCGACGCCGGGTTGGCCAAGGAGATTTACGAAAACCTCAGCCGCGGCCACCGCAGCCAACTAGATTCGCACGATGTTCATTTGTTACATCAACTAGGCTATGCCGGCAGAAACTAGTTGCGGTAACCATTTTATAGCTTTACCCCCTTATTCATAAACGTTTGTTAACTTAACAAGCCGCTAATAATTGTTTGTCCCTTTTGCTCTTATGGACACATTAAGACCGAAAGGGACAAATAATTATTAGCGACTTGTTAAGTAAGCAGACGTTTATGAATAAGGGGGTTAATATTTAAGTTATCTAGTTGCAAAACTATTCATTTGCTGCAATATCATCATCATTTCACCTGAAAGACGCCCACTGCTGAACATAGGCCTACCCCAAGAATTGCCACAATGATCGGTCCTGCGCCACTCGCATCCAGGGGATCCCTACGACCTTAACCAGGTCATCAGTTGACGTCTTTCAGCTGATGTAATGATGATGATGAAGTGAACTAAGCCCGTTTTTTATTGTCTCGCATATGGTGAGAAAAGTAGAGTATATACCTCGGGAATTAAACTGTTTTTGTCTTGGCTTGAATCCCTCACTGTACTCGGTACGCTCGGAAACTAAATGTATAACTCCCTCTCTGTCGAGTCCTTCGTTAAGTTCAGGATTCAAAGTCGCGCCCGTGACATAAAACAGTGATTTATCCCCTTGGTGTATAATCTACTATTACACGTCTATTCTAGAAGCAAAAAAGCAGCCCAAATACCTATGTTACCTTTTTTAGTAAATCGTCCCACTTTGTCGTTAACCATAAGGCCTGAATTTGTTTGTCTTTATATAAATAACAAGCTGTGCGATGTGATAAGCTAACATGTAATAATGCTCGGGTATTATGTGTGTCCCAGCCGGCGTGGGAGTCGGACCCGTTCGCGGTGCTCCACGCGCCCACACGAGCGTCGCCCACCCCGTCGCTGCCCCCCAAGCGGCACAAGACGCCCCCCCCGCGCCCCGCGCCGCCGCGCCCCACCCCCGCCCGGCAAGGTGACTACCACGCCACACGTAGCTTACACGCACACACACACTACACACGTAACACACACACACGTAGCACATGGGTCTATATCGAATCACATAAAATTATTGTTCCGAATATTTTGTCGCATAAGAATTTTAAAAGATACCTAACAAACCTATCCAGATGAATTACATGAATTTGTATTTTTTAACATGCGGGGGCTTCGCCCCCTGAGCCCCCCCTGTGGGGGGCTTCGCCCCCCATATTTGGTATTTCCCCTAGCAGCTGAAGCAGGCCTAGTATTTGTATTGTAAAATGTCTAAGAGTAATGTTTTAACCTAACTTAACCGTATCCGATCGGTCTTGCTCCTCTCGTTTTTCTGCAATCAGGTTATCTACAAACAGCTAATTCCATTTGATAGACGTGACAACTTAATATTGATGTAGTTTAAGTTAGTTTAAAAAGACTAGTGCTGTTGCTGTTATTTAGCCAATCTAATAATAATGCGAAATATTTTTTATGACAATAAATATTAGTAATATTACATTTTAGGTAATTTAAAAATCGACATAAGAATATTCGGAAAAACATACTTTAGGACTTCTATTTGTGTATGCATAAAAATAATTCGGCGAAACGATTATTATGCCATTCAACAATGTGCCAAATGTTTCGGCCAAAACATTTTCTGCACAATGAACATTATGCGAAGAGACGGGCACCCGTAGTAGCACATAGATTACTTACGTGGCTACCCGCTACAGCGGCACAACTGACAACACAGACGCCTACTCACACACACATAAAATGTAAACGATTTACAAAAGTCTTCATAATGCAAAGGCTGATTACCTTTTATTACAAACTTAACAAACAGAATATAAATAATTAATACATATAATAATAAGCTTCACCGGCTACTAAAAACCTCAGCCGCTCCATATTATGTGTAAGTCATACTAAACAACTTTTGCCATAGGACCAACCCTGAAGTCGCGTAAAAAATAGGACTGTTTCATACAATTTGACCGTTATGATACTTATGATCTTAACTTTTTGTATTTTTTTTTCGCGATTTCGGGGTTGTTAAGTTAAGGTGCATTCAGGCCATTC